>ML425969.1:0-127557 GCA_005239525.1 Nicotiana knightiana
CTCAATGTCCTACTTGCGTAGTAAATTGGGTGCATTACCTTATCTTTTCGCTGGCCCAATACGGCTCCTACATCATAGTCACTTGCGTCACACATGAGTTCAAATGGTTGCTCCCAGTCGGGAGCAACTATAATCGGTGCAGTGACTAGCTGCTTCTTTAGCTTCTCAAACGCTACCCTGCAATCATCAGAAAACACAAATGGGTTATCTTTTTCNTTTACTTGAGACCAAATGTCCCAAGACAATTCCCTCTTGCACCATGAAGTGACACTTCTCCCAATTGAGCACTAGGTTCGTTTCAATACACCTTTTTAGGACACGGTTCAAATTTTCAAGGCATTCATCAAACGAATTTCCCGCCACTGAGAAATTGTCAATGAAGACCTCCATAATATCCTCCACCATGTCAGTGAAAATGGCCATCATGCACCGTTGGAATGTTGCAGGTGCATTGTAGAGGCCAAATGGCATTCTTCTAAAAGCAAATATCCCATATGGGAATGTGAAAGAGGTATTTTCTCTATCCTCTGGGGCTATAGAAATCTGGTTGTACCCCGAATACCCGTCAAGGAAACATAAGTGAGATTTCCCTGCTAATCGGTTGAGCATCTGATCAATGAAGGGAAGTGGGAAGTGGTCTTTGCGGGTGACAAGGTTTAGCTTTCTATAATCCATGCATATTCTCCAACCCGTAACAGTTCTAGTGGATATCAACTCGTTTTTATCATTTCTTACGACTGTCATACCCCCCTTCTTTGGTACACACTGTACTGGGCTAACCCAGTTGCTGTCAGAGATGGGGAAAATTATTCCCGCATTTAACCACTTTATCACTTCTTTCTTTACCACTTCCTTCATATTTGGGTTTAACCGTCTTTGGTTTTCCCTAGAAGGTTTGTGCCCCTATTCTAAGAGAATTTTATGCATGCAATAAGCTGGGCTGATCCTTTTGATATCTGCCATCGTCCAGCCAATGGCAGTCTTGCATTCAAAAAGTACCTGTAATAGCTGTTGTTCCTGCACATCTAACAACCCAGATGATATAATAACCGGTAATGTAGAGTTAGGTCCAAGAAATGCATACCTGAGGTGCGCTGGTAAAGGCTTCAGCTCTAATTTGGGTGGTACTTCAACTGAGGGCTTGGCTGGTGGGTTCTCTCTCTTTTCCAAGTGTAATGGTTCAATTTCAAGAACCCGCGACCATGTCACTTTTCCTTCCAATGCTAATACCCATTCTGCTAATTCCTCACCGTTCATATCATCTAAGTTCATCAAACATGCAGCCAAAGGATCCCCAACAGTTAAGGCTACATCATCTTCTTCCAGTATCACGTTCACAGCATCAATAAGACAGCAGTTAGCGAACTCACTTGGTCGCCTCATAGACTTCTGCACGTTGAATGTGATTTCTTCAATATTGAGCCTCATCTTAAGCTCACCAGTCTCACAATCGATGAGTGCTCTGCATGTTGCCAAAAATGGCCTTCCCAAGATTATGGGAATTTCCTCATCTACTCGGCAGTCTAGGATCACAAAGTCANAACACATTGTCTAAAATACCTGACAGTCTCTTTACCGTCCTATCAGCAAGTTGCAGCAGCATGGAAGTAGGTCTGGCTCTACAATCCCCAGTCTTTTATATATAGCCAGTGGCATCAGATTAATGCTGGCTCCCAAGTCACATAGGGCTTTAGCGAAAGAGAAGTTGCCAATAGTACAAGGAATTGTAAAACTCCCTGGGTCAGCCAACTTTTCAGCAATAGGACGTGTCACTAACAAGTCTGGGTAAGAGTGACAGTAGCCAGGCTTTGGATGTCAAATTTTCTGGACATTAAGTCCTTCATCATTTTAGCATAGCCAGGCATTTCCTTCTTTGCATCAATCAATGGGATATTTACCTGTATCTGTTTTAGCATGTCCAAGAATTTCTTATACTGCTCATCCTTCTGATATTTTGCTAGCCTTTGAGGGAATAGAGCTGGTGCTCTTTTCTTTTCTGTTATCTATTCTTTTTCCTTTTCCACCACCACCTCAATTGCTGGCTCTGGGATTTCCTCAAGTTCTTTCTCAGCTTCGCCTTGCTTATTAAATTCTTCATCAGCTGGTTGCACTGTGCCCGTACTCAATGGGATTGAGTCATCAATTTTATTAGGTACCTGTACCACTGTGTTTGTCTGCCTACTTTCATGCCTCCTTTCTTGTTCTAGGTCCAGGTCTCTGCCATTGCAGAGGGTCACTACCATTAACTGTTTTGGGCCCTGGTCCCTTGGATTCACCTGAGTATCAACAGGTAAAGTTCCGTGAGGACGATTGTTAACTGCATTTTAAATATGCCCCAGCTGTATTTCAATATTTTTAATAACTGCATCATGTGCATCTACTCTCTCACTGATTTTGGTATTTGACCCAATCACCTGCATCATAGCTTCCAACCGTGAAAACCCATCTTCTTGCCTTCCCTCTTGTTAATGCTGAGGAGGGAAGTATGATTGTTACTGATTCTGATGGTTATAACCGTGTGGTCTCTGATATGGTGCTGCATTGCCTTGTGGTCTCATGGCACCCATATTTCCACTATTCTGCTGTTAGTGAGGTGGCCTATATGGTTGAANAGTGGCCACATTCTCTGCAATGGTATTAGATGGATCAAATGGCACTGAATGAACTACATGAGTAATAGGTGCATTCCTTGTTGTCCATCCCGAATTCTGTGCCATTTTATCAAGTAAGATTTGACTATCTCTCCACGTTTTGCTCAAAAATGCTCCACCAACCGAAGCATCAATATTTGCTTTAACAGTGTCAGCCAAACCCATATAGAAACGCTGCCCCAACATTTGCTCTGGAATACCATGATGTGGACAGATAACCAACATACCCTTAAATCGCTCCCATGTCTCTTGTAAGGTTTCAGCTGGTTTTTGTCTGAAGCTTAATATTTCATCGATTTGTTGGGCAGTCTTGTTAGGTGGGTGAAACTTGTTCACAAATTGCTTAACTAACTCCTCCCATGTGGTAATGGAATTAATGGGGAGTGAGTTTAGCCAAGTCTGGGCAGCACCAGTCACTGAGAATGGAAACAACAACAGTTTTATTGCTTCCTGAGTGACGTTTGGCTGCCTTTGAGTTTTGCAAATTGACAGGAAGTTCTTTAGATGCTGCTGGGGGTCTTCAATGTACGACCCTGAGAATAGCCCTTTGTTCTGCAATAGGTGCAGCATATTATTTGTTATCTGAAAGGACTCGGCCTGTATCTGAGGAACCAGTATCGCTGTGGCCAAATTCTCAGCTGTGGGTTGTGCCCAGTCATATAGGGGAGCCTCTGCCCCTATGTGAGCGACTGGGTCTACCACGTCATCCCCATGATTGTTCCGGTTGTGTACATCTTCCATGTCTGTTTCAATTTGTTCAATTTGTGGTTGATGTTTGCTTTTTCGGTTGGTCCGGTTTATGGTCTTGAAAACTTTCTCGGGGTCTGATAAGGGTTAAAATAGTTCACCATTCCTTGATGAGTTTCTAGGCATGCACCTGCAACACGTTAGCAAATGTTAACTTTCAATGTAAAAACGAAATTTTAAAGAAAATTGATTATATTTCAGAATTTTGTATTTCTTGTAATTCAATTGATAATATCGTAAGTCCCCGGCAACGACGCCAAAATTTGATCACGCTCAACTATGTCTAATAAAAGACTAAGCGGGCATTGTAAATATAATCCGGGGTATTATGCCCAGAGTCGATCCCACAGGGAAATTTACGTATCAATCAAGTCTTTAGAATACTCAACTTTTACTTAATCAATTCTCTCAAGACTTTTGAATATCAATTGGTGATGTTTTGTGATTTCTACTAACAATAATGATAAACTAACAATTATTAACAATATGATGTAAACAATGATAATAAAGGTCTAAGGTTATGATATCCCCCGTTGGTGAACTTACTTCTCAGATATTTCCTATAACTTGATTAATTATCTATATCAATCATGAACACTCTATCTACCATAAATCTCTCTCAAGTAATTATGATAATTTACTAGACGCACTCTCTCAAGTTACGCTAGCTAGATTGCATTACAGTTCACTTTAGATTGCACCCGAAGTATCGTTATTTCTAATCCAACTTCTAAACCCTCGGTTATGACTTTCGTCTATACTCTGGGAGTGGTGTTGTTTAAACAATTACCTAAATATGAACTCTCTCTCAAGTAGATACATACTAAATAGGCACAGCTAATTGATGGCCATTCAATTAACTACAAAAAGAACGTATTTGAACAAATAGAGATGAACAATCAACCAAACTATATTAATATCATCATAAGTTTGTCCCTCAACGGGTTCCACCAAAACCTAGATTAAGAAAATTAGCTACTCATAGTCATAAATATCAAATCTAAAATAACTTGCATAATTGAATTACAGAGTAATGAACTAAGGAGATAAAAATCAATGTTTTTGCTTTGCTGAGTAGTAATCCACAGGTTTTTCTTCACTTTGATGACTTCCTCTCTTCGAANTCTATTCCAACTGGGAAACACTTAAACTCTTCAAAACTCGAAATTGACCGGAACAAGGGACCTGGCGTTTGGGTCCTGGCGCCTGGATAACTCCAGGCTAAGCCAGGCGTTTGGACTCTAACGCATGGCTAACGCCAGGCAGGGTCAGGCGTTTGAGCTCTAACACCTGGCTAACGCCAGGCAGGGTCAGGCGTTTGGGCTCTGGCGCCCGGCTATAGCCCGGTGCACTCCTCCTCGCCTCTTGAGCGTATTTTTGATGTATTTCCATCCATTTAGCTTGGTTTCCATCTCAAACTCACCTACACATGAAATAGACTCCATTATGCACATAAAAAGTGTATTTTTATCATTAACGCACATAAAATGTAGGGCATATAACATATTAAACCATGAATTCTAGCCTCGCATCATTACCTGCAATTTATCCAAGTACCTTTTTATTCAATCCTCTCGAACCTCGAAGGTTCTGTTGACTTGGTTTACCACCATTAAAGAGTTACATTTGTCCTCAATGACTTCCGCTCCCAAGATTTTAGCCAGTTCGAGACCTGCAATCATGGCCTCGTACTCAGCTTAATTGTTAGTCAATTTAGAAGTTTTGATAGATTGCCTAATTGTATTTCCCGTGGGCGGATTCAAAATGATACCTAGCCCGGGCCCCTTCACATTCAAAGCGCCGTCTGTAAAAAGGGTCCACACCCCCGATAATGTACTCGATTTTATCAAAAATTCCTTTTTGACCTCAGGTACGAGGGCTGGCGTGAAGTCGGCCACGAAGTTTGCTAAAATTTGATACTTGATGGCTGTTCGAGATAGATACTCGGTATCATACCCAATGAGTTCGACGATCCATTTGGCCAATCGACCTGATAGTTCGGGCTTATGTAAAACATTATGAAGAGGAGAAGTGGTTATCACACATATTGGGTGACATTGAAAATACAGTTTTAGCTTCCTAGAGGCGCTTATTAGAGCAAGTGCCAATTTTTCTAAGTGCGGGTACCGGGTTTCAGCCTCGCCTATAGTTCGACTTACATAATAAACAAAAAATTGAGTACCCCTCTCTTCTCGAACTAGGACACCACTTACCGCAATTTCTAAGACTGCTAAGTATAGGTAGAGTTGTTCGTATATTTTTGGAGTATGAAGATATGGTAGACTGGAGAGGTATCGCTTCAATTCTTCCAATGACTGTTGATATTCCGGGGTCCAAGCAAAATTTGTTCTTCTTTTTGAGAAGCGAGGAGAACATGTGGCTGATCAGAAGACCTCGAAATGAATCGGCCTAAGGCAGCTATCCGTCCTGTCAGCCCTTGCACGACCTTAACACTTTCCACGACTGTGATGTCTTCGAACGCCTTGATTTTATCGGGGTTGATCTCGGTCCCCCAATTTGACACCATAAAGCCTAGGAACTTGCCCGAACCGACCCCGAAAACACATTTCTCGGGGTTGAGTTTCATGTTGTATTTTCTCAATATGTTGAAAGTTTCCTGCAAATGCGTCAAATGGTCCTCTGCGCAGAGACTTAACTAGCATATCATCAATATAAACTTCCATTGATTTACCTATTTTTTATTCAAACATTTTGTTTACTAAGCGTTGGTAGGTAGCACCAACATTTTTTAGTCCAAATGGCATTATGTTATAACAATATGTGCCATACTTAGTGATGAACGAAGTCTTTTCCTGATCCTCCAGGTTCATTTGAATTTGGTTGTACCCGGAGTAGGCGTCGAGAAAACTAAGATCTCATGGCCGGCCGTGTAATCGATCGTGCGATAGATATTCGACAGAGGAAAAGAGTCTTTGGGACATGCTTTGTTTAAATCTTTATAATCTATGCACATCCTAAGTTTGTTTCCTTTCTTAGGGACTACCACTACATTTGCTAACCATTCGGGATACTTTACTTCCCGAATGGATCCTATTTTGAGAAGCTTAGTTACCTCGTCATTGATGAATGCATGTTTTACCTCGGACTGGGGCCTTCTCTTTTTATTTCACTGGTCTGAACTTTGGATCCAGGCTCAATCGATGTGTTTTGATCTCTGGTGGGATACCTGTCATATCTAAGTGGGACCAAGCAAAGCAATCCATATTATAAATAAGAAATAATGATTTTTTTCCTGAGTTCGGGGGTTAACCCCATACCCAGGTATACCTTCGATCAGGCAGGTACTCGATCAGTATAACCTGTTCCAGTTCTTCGACTATTGATTTGGTGGCATCAGAATCTTCGGGAATAATGAAGGATCAAGGGATCCAATAGTCTTCATATTCTTCTTCCATTCCCTGTTTTTCCGACTGAGTCAGGGCTGGTGACTCTGGTTGCTATTTGGCCTCCTGTTTTCCTTTGACCTCCGATCCCTTTGCTATCGAAAGCACCGATATCGGTATTAACTCATCGACCGTGAACATTTCCTTCACAACATGTTGTTCCCCATATACCGTTTTTACCCCGTTCGGTGTTAGGAATTTCATCATTTGGTGGAGAGTTGAAGGGACTGCCCTCATATTGTGAATCCAGGGCCTCCCGAGTAGGGCGTTGTACCTCATGCCGCCCTCGATTACGTGGAACTTGGTTTCTTGAATAGTTCCAACTATGTTCACTGGTAAAATTATTTCTCCTTTAGTTGTTTCGCTGGCTATGTTGAAACCATTCAGGACCTGAGCTGCGGGTTCGATTTGATCTTGTAGGCCGAGCTGCTCTACGACCCTCGATTGGATGATATTTTCCAAGCTAACAGGATCCACTAAAACACGCTTAACTTGAATATTATTCATAAAGATAGAAATTACCAAAGCGTCATTGTGGGGTTGAGAAATTCCTTCTGCTTCCTCATTGTTGAACGATATGGTGCCTTTTGGCACATAATCTCGGGTCCGTTTTCCCCCAGTAATTGATACTTTAGTGCGTTTGAACATAAGCCCTTGTGGAATATCGACCTCGCCGACGATCATATGGATTACATGATGTGGCTCTTTCTGTTCGTTTTTCCTGTTGCCATCCCTTTCTCTGAAATGATGCTTGGCTCGATCACTCAAGAACTCTCGAAGGTGACCCTCATTGAATAGACGAGATACCTCCTCTCTCAGTTTCCTACAATCCTCGGTTCTGTGGACATGTGTGCCGTGATACTTGCACATTAGATTGGGATTTTTTTGGGAAGGATCAGTTTGTATGTGTCTGGACCACCTAGTATCTTTGATTCTCCCAATTGCCGATACAATACGTGATGCGTCGATATTGAAGTTATACTCCGATAATCGTGGTGCCTTTGTGGGATCAACATGCTTATAAAAACCACTTTTTCTCATAAGTCCCCAAGAGCTCTGTCTCGATCGCTCCTTCGATCGTTTCGGGTGGAATTTAATCTAGGACCTCCGTTCCTGCGATCTACGTTGTATGGCTGATATTGGTCTTTGTTCGACGGAGGGCCCCTCTTGATATCTCTCTGGTTTCTTCCTGCGGGCATGTTCGGATATACGGAACCAGAAGGAGTTCCTAATTGGTCATCCTCGACTCTGATCTTTGATTGGTACCGATTATGTATATCAGCCCAGGTCACCGCCGGATATTCAATCAAGTTTTGCTTTAGTTGGCATGATGCTATCGAACTTCATTCATTCAACCCCTGAGTGAAGGCTTGAACAACCCAATCATCTGTGACCGGTGGAAACTCCATGCGTTCCATTTGGAACCGAGACACGAACTCCCTAAGCATTATATTATCGTTCTATTTTACTTTGAAAAGGTCTGATTTCCTCGTCGCAACCTTTATGTCCCCGGCATGTTCCTTCACGAAAGAATCTGCAAGCATGATGAATGAGTCAATGGAATTTGGTGGTAGATTATGGTACCAAATCATTTCCCCCTTCGATAGAGTCTATCCGAACTTCTTCAATTGAATAGAATCAATCTCATAATCTTCCAAATCGTTACCTTTGATGGCACATGTATAGGAAGTGACATGCTCGTTGAGATCGGTGGTCCCATTGTACTTAGGAATTTCTGGCATTCAAAATTTCTTCTGAATGGGCTTCGGAGCCACACTTGGAGGAACGACTTCTGTACAAATTTCTATGAATCCATCCCTTTCAAAATTGGCGGTGCCCTCGATATCTGATCAACCTGGGAATTGTATGTTTCTACTTTCTTATCATTTGCCTCAATTTTGTTCTCTCCCGATTCAATTAGTTTGGTGAGCTCTCGAACATTTTCATTATTGCGAGATTAGTCCCCGATTCACTCACATTCGACCTTTCTGGTACTGGCTCGGTCCGACGGGCGGCTTCTAGTTCGACCTCACTCGGTGTTCGATGCTGATTTTGTAGCTGTGTAATAGCGGCTTGTTAAGAATGTAACATCTTGAATATTACTTGGAGACTGACTCCTCTATCTCCCACGCCCTGTGTACCTCGACCACCAGATCGTCCTTCTCTGCGTACACTCCCTTCAGGGTCTGCGCCCAGATTCGCATTTAGAGTGATATGCAAACTGACGTCGACTGGATTTGCAATCGGTGCTCCCTCGCGATCAACTTGTGGTACCTCGACCCCTGGAGAAACTACATTGTCATTTTCCCCGTGAAATCCGAGGCCATTATCACCATGTGTGGGTGCTGTTTGTGAGTTTGACATATTTTATCCTGAAAACGATAATACTTGACAAGAACGAGTATAAAATAGTGTGTGTTATAAAAATTAGTATTGAACAATCACTATTATCCGTAGCCCCACGGTGGGTGCCAAACTGTTTACCCTAAAATTTGGATAACAATTAAACTTATATTGTGGTTTTAAGGATATGTCATTTCACTCAATACCAATGGATAATGTGAAATAAATGACAGAATAAAACTGTAAATAAATCAAACCAGTGCGAAGATAGAGCTTCAGCCTCAAGTCAAGATACCCTCGAACTGATAAGTGTAAGAACAATATAAGTGGAATAAAACTATGAACAATGGCACAAGTAAGAAAGAAAGAGTTGAATTGCTTTTGTCTCAGTAAAAATAATGATCCTTACAAATGATTAGGACTCCGTTTTATATAGTAGAGGAATTCTACTTATGGTATAAGTCTAATTACAGAAGAAAATCGTACAATCATCTAATTAACCACTTCTGGTTTGATTCGTTCTGAGATTCACGCCACGATCCTCGACCAATCACGGATATCTCACTTTTCCGTTACTAAGCTATCCCCGACGTTACACGAAATCTAACTCCCTTGGCTTCGATTTATATCGACCTCGATCTAGGAAGAGACTTCGATCTCGAACTCAAAGCCTCAGCTTTTCGATGCAATGTCCCAGTCTCGATCGAATAGTAAAATCGGGTGGCCCCGATTTCTACAGTATACAGATAGTATTGTGTAGTTTCATTTACAGAAGTTCGAAAAAAGTGAAAGATGAAGAATATAAGGGCGGAAAAGTCTTGGTAACTGAGAACTAACTATTTCTCAAATACATCCAAATGTTGGTAATATTTCAAAATTTGATCCTAACACTGGCTACTAGGTGTAATATTTACCTATTTAGTTCATAGACTCGCTAGTAGAAATGGCGTGGGATAGCCACTTTTTAACATGGTATTTAATTTTTATCCAATTTTTTTAATGCTGAGAAAAATAGACATTACTCTATTAAAATTAATACGAAAAGATATTTTTACCCTTTCTTCATTAGTGCTGTGTAAATATTAAGGACATGGTGTCCTTAACATTTACACTGCACACATAAAGTTAAGGACGCCATATCCTTAACATTTACACTGCACATATGACGTTAAGGACATGATGTCCTAAATAACAACGTAAGGTGCAAACACATGACACTTGTCCTTTATATTTACACAACATTCATGAAGTTAAGGACACGATGTCCTTAATACTGACACAACACTCATGTCTTGCACAAGGGTATTTTCATTCGGCCGGGTAAAATTTTATTAAGCACTGGATAAAGAGTAAATAAATTTTAAACAATGGTTAAAGAGTAAATACATCTCTGATAGATAAGGAACCTGATACACATCTGGTCTACATTCTCGAGCGCATGGAAATAACCAAACATAAGCTGGAGATGTTCGTCAGTCTTTCAGAAGTTAAAGAATCAATAAGGGGAACAAATGAACTCCAGTTTCCCTGGTGATTATACCAGTGAACTCCCCAACAACTGGAAAGTGACTTCTTGCACACGCAACAGTACAACATAGTGCATCAGTCACCTCCATTGGGAAGGACCTTGTACCCAAGTTGCTTACATCATTCAAGTGATGTCATCAATGTTATATTAACATTAAACCAATGACAAAACATCACTTGAACACTGAGAAAATTTACTCAAGTACGTCCACAGTAATTGATCTTCTAGCAAACAATTCTCAAGTGCATCAAGAACAAAGAACAACACTGCTATGGACCAGTTCCTCATATCAAGTTATTGTATGTCCTTAGTTGAGTTGTAACTTTGTTAACGTTCTTATTTGTAATTCCTACTTAGCTTACTTAGAAGCATTGTGTAGGAAACTCTTTGTAAATCATAAACCCTTGCGTTTGTGTCTTGGCTAGAGTCAAACCAAGTTGTAAAGTCTTTTTAATAGAGGTACTATAAAGTGGCTTGTAATAGGTGTGTTACAAGTTAGTGAGGGATTAAGGAGTTAATTCCTAGGTTACAATAGGTTGTAATCTAAACGTTTTACTCAATAGTGAAGTTGAAATCCTACAAGGGTAGGTCGTGGTTTTTTATCCCGTTGAGCTGGAAATTTTCCACGTAAAAACTCTTAGTGTCATTACTTTCTGTTGTGTATGTTTAATCTGTGGAAACTAATCGAGAACCTGGTTCTCTATATAGTTTGGTGGACCTTCGAATTCTATCAATTGGTATCAGAGCAGGTGCTTTCTATCAGGCTAACACCTAGAAAGGATCCTCATGGCTGCTCCACCAAACTTTGAAGAAGGTCAATCTACCTACAGGCCACCAAGGTTCAATGACCAGTATTATAGGTGGTGGAAGACTAGGATGCACGATTTCATCATGGCTAAAGATTTCTAGCTCTAGGACGTCATATGTGATGGAACCTTCGTCTCCACTAAAACAGTGGTGACCCTGCTGTAACTATTCCCATAACAAGAAAAAAATTCAATGATGCCGACTGGAAATCCATAGAGAAGAATTTTCGTGCTAAGAAAAACCTCGTATGTGGTATTGGTCCTAATGAATACAACAAGATATTGGCATGCAGTCAGCCAAGGAAATCTGGGAAGCTCTCCAGATAGCTCACGAAGGAACAACACAAGTCAAGCAATCCGAGATCGATATGCTCACAACTGAATACGAGCTCTTCAGGATGAATTTATGACGAATCCATCCAAGATATGCATACTCGCTTCACCTCTATCATTAATGAGCTTCACTCTCTTGGTGAAATTATTCCAAGAACCAAGCTTGTTAGGAAAATCCTTAGTGTGTTGCCCAGTTCGTGGGAAAGAAAAGTGAACGCCATTACAGAGGCGAAGGAATTGCAGAAGCTGACCATCGATGAACTCGTTGGCAATCTGAAAACATATGAAATGAAGAAAAAGAAGGATAGTGAAAGAAGAGAGACCAAAAGAGAGAAGAACCTGGTCCTTAAGACTGACATCAATGATTCAAGTGGTGAGGATGGTGATATAGCTTACTTGGCAAGAAGATTTCAGAAGATGGTTCGCAGAAATGGAGGCATTCCAAAAAGGGGGAGTTTAGCAAGCCAAAACATGATGACCTCTGTCATAAGTGTGGAAAGACAAGGCACTTCATCAAGGATTTTCCCCTCCTAAAGCAGGATCAATTCAAGCACAACACAGACAAAGCAGCCATAAGGAACCTGGTTCCTGATAAACGCTTCAAAAGAAAGAATGCCGCTGACAATGTTGTGAAACAAGCTCTTGCTGCATGGGAAGATTCCTCCAACGAATCTGAAGAAGATAATGATCATGGTGACAGTTCAATGATGGCAGTAGAAGGTGAAGCAACTGAGTATGACTCTATTTTTTCCTTAATGGCTCAGTCTGACGATGACGATGACAATGACGATGACAATGACGATGACAATGACGATGACGATGACGATGACGATGACGATGACGATGACGATGATAAGGTAATTTTTCTGGATGTTCATAGAAATATGAAATCTTGTTCTCCTAAAAAACTAATGTCTTTGGCAAATGTGTTAATAGATGCATACCACAATCTTATAAATGATAAAAATGTTCTAATTGTGGAATTAGAAGAAGCCGAATAATCTAGAGATGACCTGGTAGTAGTTATGTTAGACTTTAAAGAGACTATTGGGAGTTTGAAAGAATAAAAAGATTCCCTAAATTAAAAAATCACTAATGTAGAACATGAAAGAGATGATCTAGTGGTTATTGTGGTTGATTTAAAGGAAATAATTGAGTGTGCTAAGAAAGAGAAAGAGGTCTTAATTGAAAAAGTATCTAATTTAGAACTTGAGAGAGATGACTCAGTAGTAGTGGTAGTTGATTTGAAGGAAACAATTGAGAGTGTATAAAAGGAAAAAAATGTCTTAACCAAAAGAGTTTCTAACGCTGAGCTTGAGAGAGATGATCTACTAGCTGCAGTAATAGGTCTGAATTACACAATTAGGGTTCTAAAAGGAGAGGGTAGGCATGAGACTCTTCACAAAGGTAAGGAAGTTGCTAATGAAGCACATCTTAGGCTTGAAGATGAGATGAATAAATTGAAGTCTAGACTGTATGTTGAACTTGAAAAGAACAAACAACTTCAGGAAGAACTAGGAAGAGTCAAGAGTGATCTTGAAAAGTCTCTCAAATGGACCTGGTCCTCTGATGCTATCACTTCCATGCACATTAATAATAGGGGGAACAAGTAGGGAATCAGGTTTCAAAGGGAAAAAATTCCCTACAACCCTCATAGCAAGTATGTTATTGTACCCGATAATTGGCTTTCTACCCGCTGTGGTAACAATGGGCACCTTAAGAAAAACTGCAAGGCTAGGGTTCAGTCTCAACAAAAAAATAAATTTTTTGCTAAGAGAGTAACTGCTGTTAGAAAAACTGGTTCCTCATATAGAAAACGCATGTTGCCTACCTGAACTACAAGAACACTCATTCATCCTTTTCCTCATTACAAGGGACCCAAACTTGTTTGGGTTCTTAAATCTAACCCTTGATTTCCTTGTGCAGGGAGCAGTGAAGGGGAGAAGCCAATAATAGTACATGGATAATGGTTTCTCAAAGCACATGAATGGAAACACAATTGATTTCCTTTCACTGAAATCCCTGCAAGGAGGGAGTATACATATGAGAGTTGGAAGAATTGGCAAGTCACTCTCTCGCTCTATTGAGAATGTGTACTATGTCAATGGTTTGACGTACAACCTGTTGAGTGTCTCTCAAATATGTGACAAAGGAAACAAGGTGGAATTTCTGTCATAGATATGCACAGTCACAAATCTTGTGACTGGTGAAGTGGTGTTAGTGGCCAAGAGATACAAGAACATCTATGTTGCTGATTTTGAGTCTTTGCATAGTGGTGATCTCAGCTGTCTAAGAGTCGTTGATGATGATGCTGAATTATGGCACAGAAGGCTGGGGCATGCAAGCTTTTCATTACTGAACAAACTAGTCCAGAAGGACCTGGTTCGTGGTCTGCCCAAGTCAAGCTTCAAGGAACACAAAGTATGCGATGCTAATGCAAAAGGAAAGCATGTCAGATCTTCATTCAAGCCCAAAAAGGAAGTCATCACCTCAAGGCCACTTGATCTTCTTCATATGGATCTAGGTGGACCTATGAGGGTGTCAAGCAGAGGAGGAAAAAGATATATCCTTGTAATAGTGGATGACTGCTCCAGATTCACTTGGACTTTGTTCCTCAGAACCAAGGATGATACTTTCCAAGTATCTGTTACCTTTTTCAAGAAGATCCAAGTGAAGATGGGAACAAATGTGCTTGCATTAGATCAGACAATGAGATAGATTTTGATAATGCTAGATTTTATGAATTCTGTGTTGAAAATGGCATTACTCATAACTTCTCAGCTCCAAGAACACCACAACAAAATGGTGTTGTAGAAAGGAAGAACAGGACTCTTGAAGACATGGCAAGGACAATGCTAATTGACAGTGGAATTGCGAAATATTTCTGGGCAGAAGCATTCAACACTGCATGCTATTCGATAAACAGGTGCATGATCAAGTCCCTTTTAAACAAAACACCTTATGAGCTGCTGAATGGAAGAAAGCCCAAGCTGACGCATATGAGGGCTTTTGGATGCAAATGAACTTAACAATGGGAAACAAGCACTTGGAAAATTTGATGTTAAAAGTGATGAAGTAATCTTTTTGGATACTCGTCTCAAAGCAAAGCGTACACAATTTACAACAAAATAACTCAATGTGTTGAAGAAAGTATCCAAGTGATCTTTGATGAATCTCACCTCTCTTGTGAGAAGGATAGACATGATGATCAAGATGGAGGACCTTTATCTGTTCCAGGTTAAGTTATTGACATGGCAAATGGAAAGGCAGATATGATGAGTCATGTCAAGGAATCCAGTGAAGATGATGCAACCACATCTCCATCCATTGGAGAGGAACCTGGTTCCACGATCATAACAATTGAAGCTGAACATAGAGTTGTTGATGCAGTCCAAGGTACTCCACTTGTTGAAGTAAAAAGTGGACAAGAACCTTAGTTAGATATACCTGGGTCTTATGCCAAAGAGATTCAGGTACCAAATTGGAAGCACAAAAGCTCACATCATCTTGACAATATAATCACCCCTCTTGACTCAGGAGTTCAAACCAGATCAAATGCCAGAAACTCACTTTCCTTTTCAGCCTTTCTTTCCCAAATAAAGCCCAAAAATATCAAATAAGCATTGAAGGATGCAGACTGGATCACAACCATGATAGAGGAGCTGCATCAATTTGAAAGAAATAAGGTATAACATCTAGTTCATCGACCTGCAGATCGAACCATTATAGGGACCATGTGGGTATTCAGGAACAAACTCGATGAGTTTGGAAATACAACAAGAAACGAGGCAAGGCTAGTAGTTCAAGGCTACAATGAGGAAGAAGGGATTGATTATGATGAAACATTTGCTCCAGTTGCTCGAATGGAAGCTATCATAATTCTTATTGCATTTGCAACTCATATGGAGTTTACATTGTTCCAAATGGATGTCAAAAGTGCATTTCTCAATGGATTCCTAAAAGAAGAAGTTTATGTCAAGAATCCTCCTGGATTTGAGTGCCACGAGCATCCTGAGCATGTGTTCAAACTGGACAAGGCGTTGTATGGGCTAAAGTAGGCTCCCCGGGATTAGTATAAAAGGTTCTCAAAATCCCTTCTATAAAATGGATTTACAAGAGGAAAAATTGACAACACACTCTTCCTGAAGAAACGAGGGAGGAACCTACTCATTGTGCAAGTATATGTTGATGACATCATCTTTGGGGCCACAATTGACTCTCTATGTGAAGAATCTGCAAAAGTCAAGGGGAGTGAGTTTGAGATGATTATGATGGGAGAATTAAGTTTCTTCCTAGGACTTCAAGTACAACAATCTCAAAAGGGAACATTGATAAGTCAGCAGAAGTACATAAAAAAGCTGCTGAAAAGATTCGACATGGAAGCATCGAAAGTTATTGACACCCCCATTGCCATAGCTACGCATCTAGACATGGATGAACCTGGTTCCCCTGTAAATCAGACAATGTACAGAGGCCTCATATGATCATTCTTGTATCTTCCTGCAAGCAGACCAGACATTGTGTTCAGGGTGGGTCTCTATGCAAGGTTCCAATCTAATCCAAAAGAGTCTCATATGAAGGCTGCTAAAAGAATATTGAGATATCTTAAAGGAACGCATGACCTGGTTCTCTACTATCCCTCAAGTGACAACTTTGATCTTGTTAGGTATGCTGATGCTGACTATGCAGGATATCTGGTGGATAGGAAAAACACGTCTTGAATGGCACATTTTTTGGGTTGTTGTCTCATCTCATTTACAAGGAAGAAAAACTCGGTGGCACTCTCAACTGCAGAAGTGAAATATGTGGCAGCTGCCTCTTGCTGTGCTCCATTGCTTTGGATCAAACAACAACTGGAAGACATTGGAGTATTATCTGATTGTGTGCCCCTCTTGTGTGACAATACAAGTGCACTCAACATGGCTAATAATCCAGTCCAACATAAGAGGACCAAGCACATTGATATACATCATCATTTCCTCAGAGACAATGTTGAAAAAGGGCTCATCTGTCTGAAGTTTTGCAGCGTTGAAGATCAGATTGCTGACATTTTCACCAAAGCTCTGAGTAGAGAACATTTTGAAAGAAATCGCTTGGCATTAGGGTTGATAAAACCCAACTGAGGACCTGGTCCCCAGTGATTGGTTATGAAAGAAATGTACATGTAAAATTAGCTAAAAGTGTTTTATGGAAAATTCTAACTCATTTCTATATTGTTACAGGTAGACACACACGATGATTACAGAACAGCTGATGCAGTGCATGATGGTAAAAGGGGTTAAGCTTACACTTGCAAGATCTGTCAGGGAACGTGGTTCTCCTGACACATGTTAGTAGCTTCTTTGTTCTCTCATACACAATTTAGAACGGATAAAAATAATGCCACGTCATCAGTGTGTCAGTTTCTTTCCTTTGTGTCGAATCAAAACGTCTCCACTGTTGATGAGCGACCCGCCTCCCAAAATTTATCGCCTTTTCTTAACAGGTCCCTCATCTATCATAAATACATATATATCAATTTCACAACTCCTCACATAAAATTTCAAAATTTTCACTTCTCCTGCTCTCTTCTCAAACTACTAATCTCTCCAGTAAAGTCCACCATGACTGAGAATCAAGAAAGTTACAGTGTTCTCAGTAACACCCCCATCGAGTCCTCACCAGCTGAAACTCCAATAGTAGACTCTTCACCCAACACCACCACTAGTCCAAACACTAGAGAATAGTCTCCCCCACACTCAGTCTCCTCACCTACCCTCTCAAGTTCTAGTTCTCATCAGAGTCGCAAAACCTCGACTCCGAAAAAGTTTGTGGCTACTAGCTCTCCTCTCGTCTCTCCATGAAAACAGGGTGAACATGGTAACATGGTCGAAGAGGGAAATCAAGAAATCTCCAATCTCTCTATGAAAGAGGACTCAAGTGCAAACCAAGAGGCTGGTCCTGACAATGCTGACTCAACCACGACAAGTCTTGAGTTTACAGGTAATAATCCTCTTTTTGCTGAGTTTTCCATAGAACCACAAGAGAAAGAGACAATAGAAAACATGCTCTCTATAGCTGCTGAAGGGGTTTTTGTTGAGGAAGGTGTGGATTGGTTTGAGCCTAAGGTGGAAGAGCTTCAGACCGTAGTAGATGGGTGAGAACTTGTGCTAGTTTAACGATCGGCACAAGATTATACTACAGGGCTCCCTAATGATGGACCTGAACCCACCATGGAGGATCCAACTTAGGGGTCATCTGAAGAGCCCCAAGTCAGTATTGATCATGCTCCCTCTCCCCACTTTTATGCTGAGCGTCTATCTATGGTGATGCCTGAGATGCGGTTTGATATTGAAGAAGATTTAGACGATATTGTGATTGCTAGCTTTATCAGGCTAGGAGTAAGCCAATTGCAACTCCAGAGCCAACTCCTAAGCGACCCACTACAAGGTTGAAAAAGAAGGAGGCTCTTGAGTCTACTCTTAAGAAAAGTCAAGGCAGTCAAAGGAGGAGGAAGTTGGTGAAGCATGAGAAAGTTGTACATGAGAAGGTTGTCCCTGTTGTCAATGTTGATGAGGAAGTAGACTAGCAACCTGGTTGCATGACTCACAAGCACTCTAAGCAGAAGCACTCTCTCTCCAAGTCCAAAAAGAACATTTCTGTAAGTATTGAGGGTCTAACCAAGAGTGTTGATGTTGTTTCTAGTGAAAAGTTGGTGGAAGAATATGGTGATAAGATAGGGAAAGAGAGTGGTGGAAAATCTGATGATGAAGTGGTGGAAGATTCTAGTGAACATATGACTGCAAAGTCTGTTGAGAAGGGAAGGTCTACTCACAAGTCTGTGAAAATAAAAGTGGATGTTGATGAGAAACCTGGTTCCGCCAAGAAAGCAAAAGTGGAAGAGTCCTAGAGTTTTGAGAAAGGAAAATTGAGAAATCAGAAGGTATTATGGGGCCGCACAATTGCCCCTGCCATTTTGGAGCTTGCTGGGATGTGACAGTTGGTGGAAATTTGTGATTTCCAACAATGGACTCATTTGTTTATAGATGATTTTCCAAAAGTGTATTAGGAGGAAGTGCGAAGCTTCTATGCCGACTTCTTCAAAGTTGAAGATGATCACATCTATGTGTTAGTTAATGGGGTTGACATAGTGATGGACTCTGTCTTGTTGCGGTCAATTATGGGTCTGCCTGCTGAAGGGTTGCCATTAGTCCAAGGCGCATGCTCTTCCAACTTCACAAATGCCATAGTTATGGACAACACAATCCAACAGGGAGAACGGGTGCATAAGAAGGCACTCCTTCCAGTATATCAGTTACTGTTTGAGATAGTAAACAAAGTGTTTCTTCCCCGTGCTGAGAGGATATCCATTACCTCCAAAGCTGACCTTGTCCTCATGGAAGCCTTGGATGGCTTCACTACCATTAATCTGCTTGGGTTAATGATTGAGCATATGCAAAAAGTGGCAGACTTCAAGGATGGAAACCATGGGCTACCTTATGGTTCCTTCTCAACAAGGTCTTCGAGTTCTTCAAGGTACCTCGGGACAAGCCAAAGTGGGCACTAAGAAGCAAACTTTCTCCAAGACCACTCTTGAAGAGTGTGAGTGCATTTACAAGGTCGGAGGAGTTGGAAGCATCTCTACTATATCTCAACTGATAAATGCTTAGAATAGTGCTACAAAGGAGATCAGGAAGTTAAAGGAAAGGAACACGATTCTTGAGAGTCGGCTCAGTCAGCTTCAAGAGGCACCTAGTTCCGATAGTTCTCATATCTCAAAGGTTGCCCGACTGACTAAGGAGAATCCTGAGCTCAAGAAACAAGTGGAGGACCTGAAAGAAAGACTGATCAATGAGAAAATGTCCATGAATGCTCGCATGGATCTTGTCCTCAAAAACCTTGCCCCCTCCTCTAAGCCCTCTTCCTTCAGTGCCCCCTAAGCTGCATCCCATTCAGTGTCAAGTTTTCCATTGTCCGTCTCTTATGACTATTTTTGATGAAGTTTTTGTGTTGGTTGGTACTTGTTTTTGTTTTTGTTTTTGAATTCTGGATGGTAACATTGAATCTGCCCCCGTTATAAAATCCAAATTGGTTTATGGAAGATTCTCCCCTTTTGTCGTGTATAAAATTGCTCTTTTGCCTCTGTTTTCTATCATGTTTGTGTGCACACAAGTGGCATGAGTTAATCACGCTGGACTTCTTTTTGATTTTACTTAGTTTTCTTCTTTTTATGATGCCAAAAGGGGGAAGAATTATGTATAATTGAATAATGATGTGCACTGATTAAGGGGGAATACAGATTCAGGGGGATAACTCAAGGGCCTTCCTAGTTCACTGTGTGGTTCCTTATGGCTCTTCGTGGGATTTTCAATTATAAGTTTGTCATCATCAAAAAGGGGGAAATTGATAGGTTGTAAGTATATTTGTTTTACGTTTTGATGATCTAACAAACTTAATGTCATAAACCAGATAAGGAACCTGATACACATCCGATCCACATTCTCAAGCACATGGAAATAACCAGACTTACGCTGGAGATGTTCGTCAGTCTTTCAGAAGTTAAAGAATCAACAAGGGGAACAGATGGACTTCAGTTCCCCTGGTGATTGTACCAGTCAACTCTCCAACAGCTGAAAAGTAACTGCCTGCACACGCAACATTACAACACAGTGCAACAGTCACCTCCATTGGGAAGGACCTTGTACCCAAGTTTCTTACATCATTTAAGTGATGTCATCAATGTTATATTAACATTAAACCAATGACAAAACATCACTTGAAAACTGAGAGAATTTACTCAAGCACTTCCACAGTGATTGATCTTCTAGCAAACAATTCTCAAGTGCATCAAGAACAAAGAATAACACTGCTATGGACCAGTTCCCCATATCAAATTATTGTATGTCCTTAGTTGAGTTGTAACTTTAACGTTCTTATTTGTAATTCCTACTTAGCTTACTTAGAAGCATTGTGTAGGAAACTCTTTGTAAATCATAAACCCTTGCGTTTGTGTCTTGGCTAGAGTCAAACCAAGTTGTAAAGTCTTTTTAATAGAGGTACTATAAAGTGGCTTGTAATAGGTGTGTTACAAGTTAGTGAGGGATTAAGGAGTTAATTCCTAGGTTACAATAGGTTGTAATCTAAACGTTTTACTCAATAGTGAAGTTGAAATCCTACAAGGGTAGGTCGTGGTTTTTGATCCCGTTGAGCTGGGAATTTTCCACATAAAAACTCTCAGTGTCATTTACTTTCTTCTGTGCCCGTTTAATCTGTCAAAACTTATAGAAGACCTGGTTCTCTATATAGTTTTGTGGACCCTCAAATTCTATCAATCTCTAATCAGCGGCTAACTGTGCACTTGCCCCGCCAGCTACTGCCTGAAATTGACTCCCACCATGCATTTATGATGTATCTATATATCTTAATTATTATATATATTTCTTCGATTTGACTCCCATTTTTGTTCTGGGAATTATCACTCTAGATCTTCTTCTCGAAACTTTTAGTGATGTTGATATCCTATGTAATTCTATTTAGTTCATATACACTTCTAGTTTGGCTTTAACAACCACTTGGCATCATTTGGCCCATTTTTTTAGCACATGACCTAACATAATTTGGGCTAATGCACCCGACGATTTAGTTTAGTGGTCAATAAAGTGAGTTGGGAACTATAAGATTTTAAGTTTAATTCCAGCGGAGATAAAAATATTAGGTAAGTTCTTCTTATCTATCTATGATTTGATAGATAGAGCTACCGATACTAGTGGGAGGCAGGGGCATATCTATAGCCCACAATACGAGTCACGTGAACCCATGGCCCCTACAGCAAATTAGGTAATTAATGTATGTATTTTTTAGAATTTGTCCATTATTTTGTATTGGCACCCATGCTTCATAATGATTGAATGGTGCACTTAGTTCAATACTTAATTATTTTCCCTCAATTATAGTGGTGCACCCATGTTCTCGTAATCCTAGATCACCTCTGGTGGGAGGTAATAAATTTTTTGTGTGATTAGTTGAGATACACGCGAGTTGAACCAAAACACGATAGCTAAAAAACATTGGGCCTACAATCAGTCACACCCTATGTATCAGTAAAAATAGCACGGGCTAGCCAGTTTTCGGACTGGTCATTTAAAAATAGCTTGCATTTGTAAATTCATTGAAAAATAGCCACTATTTTGCTGCAACACAAAAAGTTCCAGCATAATATACTTGTAACGACCCGGTAGGCCGTTTTGAGAGTTAGCGCCCTGATCCCCTAATAACTGTTTTCCCCATGTCTATTTCTACTTTTGGGACTTGTTGGAACGTTGAGTGGTGAAATTCAGAGAGTTTCTGGACACATAGTCCTTATATGTGAGTTTAAGCTTTATAAATCGGACCATAGTTGGAACTACGGGAAGACGGGTCCGGAATGGGATTCCGTCAACTTCGTTAGCTCCGTTGGGTGATTTCGGAGTTAGGAGCATGTCCGGAATGTGCTTTTGAGGTCTGTAGTAGATTTAGGCTTGAATTGGTGAAAGTTAGAATTTCGGCGATTTCGGCCGATAGGTGAAATTTTGATATCGGGCTCACAATGGAATTTCGAGAGTGGCTGTAGGTCCGTTGTATCATTTATGACATGTGTGTAAAATTTGAGGTCATTCGGACTAGTTTTGAGGTATTTCGGCATCGGTTGTAGAGTTTGGAAATTTCATAAGTTCTTAGGCTTGAATCCATGTATAATTAGTGAATTTGGTGTTATGTGATGTGCTTTGGAGGTTCGACTAAGTTTGGGTAAGGTATTAGGACTGGTTGGTAATTTTGGTTGAGGTCCCGGGGGCCTCGGGGAGATTTCGCATGCTCAACGGGTGATTTTAGAACTTGGAAGAACATCTGAACCATTGCTGGTTCTGGTGTCTCACACCTGCGATGGACTTTCCGCAGGTGCGGACACATAGGTGCGGACAAGGGGCTCGCAGGTGCGGGCTTGGCCTAGTCACCCAGTCCTTGCAGGTGCGGTTGGTTTTTCGCAGGTGCGGAGCCGCAGATGCGGCCAATTGACCGCAGGTGCGGCCCCAGGCCTTTTAACGGGTTTTTACACTTGCGATGGAAATTCCGCAGGAGCGGGACCGCATGTGCGATCCAAGGGGCGCATGTGCGGAAATCGCTGGGAAGATATATCAAATTCGAGGGCTTGAATTTCATAACTTCTAAAAATCATTTGGAGCTCGGGTGTAGGCGATTTAGAGTGAGTTTTGAGGAAAAGCTTCATAGGTAATGATTCCTAACACTATTCCCTTGTATATCATTAATCTATGGCCATTTCTTCCATGCAATTAAGGGATTTAGGTGAAAAATCATGCAAATGGTAAGAAGTTTCCCTAATTAGAAAATCCAAGAATTTAATAGGATTTTGTTGTCGGTTTTTGATGATTCTTGTTTGAGTGAGTTCATGAGTAAATGGGTGTTCTAAATTTGTAACTTTCACTCGATTTCGAGATGTGGGCCCGGGGGACCTTTTGGGTGATTTTCCTAAATTCGCACATTAGCCTCGAACTTATTAGCTATTTTGATTCCTTAAAGTGATATTTTCAAAATGCAATCGAATTGAATAGATTTGGGCCATTTGGAGTCGGATACTCGTGGCAAGAGCGTGGTTTCGAGTTGAGTAGCGCAGTCGAGGAAAGTGTCTTGCCTAACTCTATGTTGGGGACTTCCCCTAGGCTGTTTTAATACTGTTTTATGTTGATTGGGCGCCGTGTGCATGAGGTGACGAGTACGTACACGGGCCATTGTTGCAAAAACTCCATTTTTCCTCCATGACTTAAATCATTTCACTCCTATTTCACTTATTCATGTATCGACTATGTAGTTTAGATTAGGAAATAGCATGCCTACCTGTTTCACTTGAATTTTCCCTAGTTGTTACTATATGTACCATGTTTAGGTAGTTTTATCCATATTTTTGCCTATGATATTTCCTGAACTATTTTAAAAAAAAATTGTATCCTGTAATTTCACTGCATTGCATATTTAAATTGGGACTACGGACGAGATTCCGGGAGCTTTCCCCCTGTACTGCATTGAATATTTAAATTGGGACTACGGACGAGATTCCGGGAGCTTTCCCCCTGTACTGCATTGAATATTTAAATTGGGACTACGGACGAGATTCCAGGAGCTTTCTCTCCTGTACTGCATTGCATATTTAAATTGGGACTACAGACGAGATTCCGGGAGCTTTCCCCCTGTACTGCATTGCATACTTGTTACTGTGAAATATGCTGTGCTGAGACAAGGGCTCCCTGTTGTTATTTCATTATAGTTCATTGTTTCTACTGATTTGCCTCAGCTTATTATATCTCTCTGTTAAGATTTTAAATTGTTTTTACTATAAAAATCCAACAGAGCCTTAACTTGACCTCGTCACTACTTGACTGAGGTTAGGCTTGGCACTTACTGGGTACCAAATTGTGGTATACTCATGCCCTTTCCTGTACATATTTTTCATGTGCAGATCCAGGTACCATTGCTCAGTTTCGTGGCTAGGGGTCCTAGCAGCAGCTTTTTAGGAGACCGAAAGGTAATTCTGCCGCGTCCGCAGAGTCCTTCGAGTCACCTTCCACTCCATATTTAGATAGATTCCTTTTTCATATAAATTCCCTCTCGTTGTATAGAGCTATTTTGGAATAGAGCTTATGACTAAAGTGATATTCCGGGTTTTGTAAAAAGTTTTATTTTTTATGCGCCAAGTGGCGATGTTTTTTTTAATTGTAGACTCACTTATTTCATCTTTATTTCTATTGCTTTTATTTAATATGTGTTTCCACAATTAGGCTTACCTAGTCGTAGAGACTAGGTGTCGTCACGATGGATTCAGAGGGGAAATCGGGTCGTGACAAGTTGGTATCAGAGCGTCTAGGTTCATAAGAGTCACAAGTCACAAGGCGGTTTATTAGAGTCTCGGTGATCGGTGCGGAGACGTCCGAATCTATCTTCGGGAGGCTATGTAACTGTTAGGAACAATAAATATTTCTTTGATTTCCTTTTTCGTGCGAGTTATTGACATCAAAAATTCTAAAATTCTATTATATTCTTTCCCACATATGGTGAGGACCCGTACTGGGAGGACCGACGACTAGGCACCCGAGCTCCCTGCCAGAGCCGCCAGAGGCCAGTGCCGGGGTAGAGGATGGCCGTGTGGTGCAGCCCGAGCATCGGCGAGAGCAGCGGCAGAGGAGCCTATGGCAGCCCCAGCTGGAGAGCCGGCACACGAGGTCCCTATTGCTGCTCCAGCCTTGCAAGAGACCTTCACTCAGTTCATGAGCATGTTTAGTACTCTAGCACAGGCTGGACTATTTTTGATAGCTCCCGCTACATCTTAGGCTGGGGGAGGGGCACAGACTCCCGCAGCCCGCACTCCTGATCAGAGGGGCCAGGTTGATCAGGCCCCGGAGTATATTCCTATGCCCCCAGCGGCTCCAATTCAGCATGATGTTAGGGCAGCAGCTTCTGAGGCCGAGCAGCTCAGACTCGAGAGGTACAAGAAGTACCACCCACCTACTTTCAGTGGACTAGCTTCAGATGACGCTGTGGGATTTCTTGAGGAGTGTCATCGTATTCTTCGCACTATGGGCATTATGGAGACCAGTGGAGTTTCTTTCACCGCTTTCTAGCTGAGGGGAGCGGCATATCAGTGGTGGCGTGCCTATGAGCTGAGTAGTTCGGACGATGTAGCCTCACTCACTTGGACTCAGTTTTTAGAGATGTTTTTGCGAGAGTATGTCCCTCAGAGCCTTAGGGATTCTTGGCGCGTGGAGTTAGAGCAGTTGCGCCAAGGTACTATGGCTGTGTCGGAGTATGAAGTCTGTTTCAGTGAGTTAGCTCGACATGCACCAGCCTTGGTTGCCACAACCAGAGAGCGGGTTCGCCGCTTCATTGAGGGACTCCATGCTAGTATCCGGACCAGTATGGATAGAGAGTTGGAGATGGATATCACTTACCAGCAGGCAGTGAGTATTGCCAGGAGAGTAGAGGGCATGTTCGCCCGGGACAGAAAGGAAATGGAGGACAAGAGGTCTCGAGAGATTGGCCATTTTTCAGGAGCTCGTGCACCAGCAGCACGTCATGGTAGGGGCTTTGTGGGTCGCCCTGTTCATTCAGCCCTTCCAGCAGCCAGTGGTACTATAGCTCCTCCTAGACCTCAGGAGTTCCATAGCCAGTATCCAGTATGCCTCCAGTTCAACGTGCTATTTTCGGCCAGCCCAGCAGGACAACTCCTATTCAATCTCAGCCGCAGCGTCCTCCAAGGGGTTCTTTTGAGTGTGGTGACACTCATCACTTGATTAGATATTGCCCCAGGGCCAAGAGGGGTGCACCTCCAGTCTTATCAGCCTCCACGTGCTCCGCGGGTCCTCCGGCTATTCTTCTAGCCCCAGCTACCACTCCACCTCCTCAGCCAGCTCGAGGTGGGGGTCGGGGAGGTAAAGGTCGCCCTAGAGGGGGAGGCCAGGCCAGATACTATGCCCTTCCAGCCCGTTCCGAGGCTTTTGCTTCAGACTCAGTCATCACAGGTATTGTCCTTGTCTGCCATAGGGATGCATAAATATTATTTGATCCAGGCTCTACGTATTCATACGTGTCCTCTTATTTCTCTCCACATTTGGGGATATCTCGGGATTCTTTGAGTTCCCATGTCTATGTATCTACTCTTGTGGGAGACTCTCTAGTTTTGGACCGCGTATATCGGTCGTGTTTGATTTCTCTTAGTGGTTTTGAGACCAGGGCTAACTTATTATTACTCAACATGGTAGATTTCGATGTTATCTTGGGCATGGACTGGTTGTCGCCCCATTATGATATTCTTGATTGTCACGCTAAGACCGTGACGCTGGCTATGCCAGGCTTGCCGATATTTGAGTGGAGAGGTACCTTAGAGTATACTCCCCGCAGGGTCATTTCATTCCTTAAGGCTCAGCGGATGGTTGAGAAGGGGTGTGATGCGTACATGGCCTATGTGAGAGATGGCAATGTTGATACCCCTCCAGTTGAGTCAGTTCCAGTAGTGAGGGACTTTCCTGATGTATTACCAGCTGATCTTCCGGGCATGCCACCTGACAGAGATATTGATTTCGGATATTATTTGTTGCCGGGCACTCAGCCCATTTCTATCCCTCCTTACCGTATGGCTCCTCCTGAGTTGAAGGAGCAGTTACAGGAGTTGCTTGATATGGGTTTCATCAGACCTAGTGTATCACCTTGGGGTGCTCCAGTATTGTTTGTGAAGAAAAATGATGGTTCTATGCGTATGTGTATTGATTATCGGCAGTTGAACAAGGTCACCGTGAAGAACAGGTATTCTTTGCCTCGCATTGATGATTTATTAGACCAGCTACATGTTTCTAGGGTATTCTCCAAGATTGATTTGCATTCTGGCTATCACCAGTTGAAGATTCGGGAGCCGGATATCCCGAAGACTGCCTTCAGGACCAGATATGGCCACTATGAGTTTCTTGTTATGTCATTTGGGTTGACCAATGCCCTAGCAACGTTTATGCATTTGATGCACAGTGTGTTCCGGCCTTATCTTGATTCCTTCGTCATTGTGTTTATTGACGACATCTTGGTGTATTCCCGATCACGGGAAGATCATGAGCAACATTTGAGGATTGTGCTTCAAACTTTGAGGGAGAAGAGATTGTATGCTAAATTCTCTAAATGTGAGTTCTGGCTTGACTCAGTGGCATTCTTGGGCCACACAGTGTCTTGGGATAGGATCAAGGTAGATCCGAAGACGGTGGAGGTGGTGCAGATTTGGCCTAGACCATCATCAGCTACGTAGATCTGCAGTTTCCTTGGTTTGGCTGGGTACTATCGCCATTTTGTGGAGGGTTTTTCATCCATTGCAGCACCGATGAACAGGTTGACTCAAAAGGGTGCTCCGTTCAGGTGGACTGAGGAGTGCGAGGAGAGCTTTCAGAAGCTCAAGACAGCCCTGACTTTAGCTCCAGTGTTGGTATTGCCTTCGGGTTCAGGGTCCTATACCGTCTATTGTGATACTTCGAGGATTGGCCTCGGGGCGGTGTTGATGCAGGATGGTAGGGTGATTGCCTACGTGTCCAGAAAATTGAAGGTGCGTGATAAGAACTATCTATTTCATGATCTCGAGTTGGCAGCGATTGTTCACGCCCTGAAGATATGGCGTCATTATTTATACGGCGTTCCCTGTGAGATTTTCACCGATAACTGGAGTTTGCAGCACATATTCAAGCATAAGGACCTTAATTTGCGCCAGCGGAGATGGTTGGAGTTGCTAAAGTACTATGACATCACTATATTATACCACCCGGGGAAGGCCAATGTGGTGGCCGACGCCTTGAGTCACCGAGCGGAGAGTTTAGGGAGTTTGGCATATCTTCCGGCAGTTGAAAGGCCCTTAGTCTTAGATATTCACTCCTTAGCCAGTCAGTTCGTGAGGTTGAATCTTTCGGAGCCTTGCCGGGTTTTAGCTTGTGTGGTAGCTCGGTCTTCTCTTTATGACCGCATTTGAGAGCGCCAGTATGATGATCCCAACCTTCTGGTTCTTCAGGACAGGGTTCAGCGAGGTAACGCCAGGGATGTGACTAGGAGATAACGGTGTGATGAGGATGCAGGGTCGGATCTGTGTGCTCAATGTGGATGGGCTTCAGGAGTTGATTCTTGAGGAGGCCCATAGCTTGCGGTATTCCATTCATCCAGGTACCGCGAAGAGGTACCAAGATCTAACACAACACTATTGGTGGAGAAGGATGAAGAAGGATATAGTGGAATTTGTGGCCAAGTGTCTCAACTGTCAGCAAGTCAAATATGAGCATCAGAGACCGGGAGGGTTACTTCAGCATATTGAGCTTCTAGAGTGGAAGTGGGAGCGGATCACCATGGACTTCGTGGTTGGACTTCCTCGGACTTTGAAGAAGTTCGATGCTATTTGGGTGATCGTGGATCGGCTGACTAATTCAGCCCATTTCATTCCTGTGTTGACTACATACTCCTCCGAGAGGTTGGCGGAGATTTATATCAGGGAGATTGTTCGCCTCCACATCATTCTAGTATCTATCATTTCAGACAGAGGTACACATTACACTTCACGGTTCTGGAGAGCCGTTCAGCAGGAGCTAGGCACCAGGGTAGAGTTGAGTACAACCTTTCACCCTCAGACGGACGGGCAGTCCCAGCACACGATTCAGATTCTTGAGGATATGCTCCGTGCTTGTGTGATGGATTTCGGAGGGTCATGGGACCGATACTTTCCACTTGCAGAGTTTGCTTATAATAACAGCTACCAGTCCAACATTCAGATGGGCCCGTATGAGGATTTGTATGGTAGACGGTGCCAGTCCCTAGTGGGATGGTTTGAGCCGGGCGAGGCCCGATTGTTGGGTACAGATTTGGTCCAGGATGCCATGAACAAGGTAAAGGTGATTCAGGAGAGACTTCACGCAGCTCAGTCCAGGCAGAAGAGTTATGCAGACCGGAAGGTTCATGATTTGGCGTTTATGGCTGGTGATCGGGTTTTGCTTTGGGTATCGCCTATGAAGGGCGTCATGAGGTTCGGGAAGAAGGGTAAGCTGAGTCCAAGATTTATTGGCCCTTTTGAGGTTTTGCGACGTGTTGGGGAGGTTGCTTAAGAGCTAGCCCTGCCTCCCAACCTAGCAGGAGTTCATCCGTTATTCTACATCTCCATGCTCCGGAAATATCACGGTGACCCCACTCATGTTTTGGATTTCAGTTCAGTCCAGTTGGAGAAGGAATTATCATATGTTGAGAAGCCAGTAGCTATATTGGATAGACAGGTCAGAAAGCTTAGGTCAAAGGACATTGCGTCAGTAAAGGTTCAGTGGAGGGGTCAGCCAGTAAAGGAGGCGACTTGGGAGACCGAGCAGGATATGCGCAGTCAGTACCCTCATCTTTTCACAGCTTCAGGTATGTCTCTATACTCGTTTGAGGATGAACAAATTTCTTAGAGGGGAGACTGTAACGACCCGGTAGGCCGTTTTGAGAGTTAGGGCCCCGATCCCCTAATAACTGTTTTCCCCATGTCTATTTCTGCTTTTGGGACTTGTTGGAACGCTGAGTGGTGAAATTTGGAGAGTTTTTGGACACATAGTCCTTATATGTGAGTTTAAGCTTTATAAATCGGACCGTAGTTGGAACTGCAGGAAGACAAGTCCGAAATGGGATTCCGTCGACTCCGTTAGCTCCGTTGGGTGATTTCGGAGTTAGGAGCATGTTCGGAATGGGCTTTCGAGATCTGTAGTAGATTTAGTCTTGAATTGGCGAAAGTTAGAATTTCGGCGATTTCGGCCTATAGGTGAAATTTTGATATCAGGCTCGGAATGGAATTCCGAGAGTGGCTATAGGTCCGTTGTATCATTTGTGACCTGTGTGTAAAATTTGAGGTCATTCAGACTAGTTTTGAGGTATTTCAGCATCAGTTGTAGAGTTTGGAAATTTCATAAGTTCTTAGGCTTGAATCAATGTATAATTGGTGAATTTGTTGTTATGTGATGTGTTTTGGAGGCTCGACTAAGTTTGGGTAAGGTATTAGGACTGGTTGGTAAGTTTGGTTGAGGTCCCGAGGGCCTCGGGGATGTTTCGGATGCTCAACGGGTGATTTTAGTACTTGGAAGAACAACTGAACCATTGCTGGTTCTGGTGTCTCTCACTTGCGATGGACTTTTCGCAGGTGCAAACATATAGGTGCGGACGAGGGGCTCGCGGGTGCGGGCTTGGCTAAGTCACCCAGTCCTCACAAGTGCGGTTGGTTTTTCGCAGTTGCGGAGCGGCAGATGCGGCCAATTGACCGCAGGTGCGGCCCCAGGCCTTTTAGTGGGTTTTCGCACCTGCGATGGAATTTCCGCAGGTGCAGAAATTGCTGGGTAGATATATCAAATTCGAGGGCTTGAATTTTATAACTTCTAAAAATCATTTGGAGCTCGGGTGTAGGCGATTTGGAGGGAGTTTTGAGGAAAAGCTTCATAGGTAACGATTCCTAACCCTATTTCCTTTGTATATCATTAATCTATGGCCATTTCGTCTATGCAATTAAGGGATTTAGGTGAAAAATCATGCAAATGGGAAGAAGTTTCTCTAATTAGAAAATCCGAGAATTTAATAGGATTTTGTCATCGGTTTTCGATGATTCTTGTTTGAGTGAGTTCGTGAGTGAATGTGTGTTCTAAATTTGTAACTTTCACTCGATTCCGAGACGTGGGCTCGAGAGGCTTTTTGGGCGATTTTCCTAAATTCGTGTATTACCCTCAAACTTATTAGCTATTTTGATTTCTTAAAGTGATATTTACATTATGCAATCGAATTGAATAGATTTGGGCCATTCACGGTAAGACACTTGTGGCAAGAGCGTGTTTTCGAGTTGAGTAGCGCAGTCGAGGTAAGTGGCTTGCCTAACTCTGTGTTGGGGACTTCCCCTAGGGTATTTTAATACGGTTTTATGTTGATTGGGTGCTGTGTGTGTGAGGTGAGGACTACGTACATGGGCCATTGTTGCAAAAACTCTATTTTTCCTCCATGACTTAAATCATTTCACTCCAGTTTCACTGATTCATGTATCGACTATGTAGTTTAGATTAGGAAATAGCATGCCTACCTGTTTCACTTGAATTTTCCCTAGTTGTTACTATATGTACCATGTTTAGGTAGTTTTATCCCTATTTTTGCCTATGATATTTTCTGAACTGTTTAAAAAAAAATTGTATCCTGTAATTTCACTACATTGCATATTTAAATTGGGACTACAGACGAGATTCCGGGAGCTTTCCCTCTGTACTGCATTGCATATTTAAATTGGAACTACGGACGAGATTCCGGGAGCTTTCCCCTTGTACTGCATTGCATACTTGTTACTGTGAAATATGTTGTGCTGAGCCAAGGGCTCCCTGTTGTTATTTCATTATAGCTCATTGTTTCTACTGATTTGTCTTAGCTTATTATATCTCTCTGTTCAGATTTTAAACTATTTTTACTATAAAAATCCAATAGAGCCTTAACCTGACCTCGTCACTACTTGACTGGGGTTAGGCTTGACACTTACTGGATACCAAATTGTGGTGTACTCATGCCCTTTTCTGCACATATATTTCGTGTACAGATCCAGGTACTAGCGCTCAGTTCCGTGGCTAGGGATCCGAGCAACAGCTTTAGGAGACCGAAAGGTAATTCTGCCGTGTCCGCAGAGTCCTTCGAGTCACCTTCCACTCCAGATTTAGATAGATTCCTTTTTCATGTAAATTCCCTCTCGTTGTATAGAGCTATTTTGGGACAGAGCTTGTGACTAAAGTGATATTCCGGGTTTTGGAAAAAGTTGTATTTTGTATGCGCCAAGCGGCGATGTTTTTTTTTAAAATTGTAGACTCACTTATTTCTTCTTTATTTCTATTACTTTTATTTTATAGGTGTTTTCGCAATTAGGCTTACCTAGTTGTTGAGACTAGGTGCCGTCACGATGCCTTCGGAGGGGAAATCGAGTCGTGACAATACTAGAGATCGGTGCACCTGTGTATGAACCGCCAGCATATATATTAAGCTGGAACACCAACACGCGAAAAATTCTAGCATAATATACTGGAGATTGGAGCACCTATGTATGAACTTCCAGCATATTATGTTGGCCCCGTATATTATATATATATATATATAGTGGGTCCAATACGGCCACCAATTAATCAACTTGACAAATTTGAATAAAAAATTCAAAACTTTTTTCTAACAAGTGTACATATTAAAATTAGTTCGTTAAATCAAAGTTAAACGAAAATTGAGAAAAATCATCTTTTTGTATGTTCACTTTAGATAGTTTTATATGCTTTTTCCCCCTCAACATGCAAAAACAGATATGGCTTTTTTTTATTTTTTATTGTGGTGTGATATATAAAAGTCAATCCAAATAAATTATTATAACAAAAGTAAGAAATAAACAAAGTGAATAAAAATGTCTTGATACCTCGAGGTAAATCTCCTTTATCCAAAAATAAAAAAAGAAATAAAAAAGCCTTATCTTTCTCCTTGTTGCTGCTCTCAAATGCACAGTAACGACATTTGAAGTTTAAAATATAGTTGTGATTTATAGAACCTTCGGCAATAATAATAAAAATAAAAAGAAGCTAAACTTAAAAACATTGGCATAAGCCTGCATATAAAGGACTATTAACAAGATATAATTAAGTCGGTGAATAAAATATTCTAACAGCTTAAATTTTTATTAAATGTGATAGTTGGACACTTCAAATATTTTGTTATCGACTTAATTATACATCTCCAACACTAAAAATCTTCATTTCTCAATAAATTTGTACATATTTTTTTCGTAATTTGACGCGTATAATTGGAAGTATGGCTCAAATACAAACTCCTTTTCTAACACTAACAAAAGCATGCTGCTCAAATGATTTGGCCAAATACAAATTGTTATATTTAAAAAGCTCTTTTAATTAAAAATAATTTCTAAAATAAGCAGATTATTTAAAGTTGGCAGCTTATTCAATTAAGAGATTGTGGTTGCTTGCTTGCCAAAAATGACAGGCCAAGTTTGTTTGTTATTTGGTTTTGGGGTGGGGGGTCACTTTGTGTAAATAAAAAGGCTATATTTGATTATGGGATCTTTACACAAATAGTCGATCACATTCATTGTTTACTTTTTCTAGTCACATACATAGATTATACACATATAATGCATAAATTATACACATATTATATCTTAATTGGCTATTTTTAATGTAAGTGATTGGATGGACGGCTACTTGAATTCATTTAAGTAAGTTGGCCAATACGTTAAGTAGTTGGATTTGACCAAAAAAAAAGGTGTAAATGGCGTGGTATGACAACTCAAAATTGGCACCTTTTTAGCCTTGTATTAAATTTGGCAACCTCATGGCCGAAGTCTGTCGCATGTCACAAAATCTTCTCGCACTAATTATTATGAGAATCCAATATTGTGATTGCCGGATCATATTTTTCATTCGATATTTACATATTTTAGATGTAAATTCTGGTACTAATGAATTTCGCCCTTCTTCTCTTTCTTTTTCAAGCGGCAGATTCCAATTTTCTACTTATTCCTTTTTTTTTTCTTCTTCTTATTGTAAGATAAAAAAATGTGTTTGAGGTAGTGTACATCTATGTGTATCAACATATATACCTGTATGTATAACATATTATATATCGTGATATTCATTATTATATTTGGCAATATATTAAATCAGAATCAAATCGTCCATTTTGATTTTAAGAGGGAGAAATTCATTTTGAATAAACTTATTTCAATATTATTCTTGTCAAAGAAAAATAAATAAATTTTTGATATAACATGTTTAGAGCAAGTTCTAAAATATAAAACAATAAATATAATCATGGGAATAAATAAATTTGATATAAATTTTAATATATAAAGAAGGAAAATAAATTTTTGATATACAGTTTGATATACACAAAGAAGAAACATAAATTTGTGATTTCCATTTTGGTATACAGATATTTTATGTGTCATATATTGGGACATACAAGCAGTGCAATTATTTTTTCTCGTGATATACATTGATATACAGATAACAATAACTTTTTAAACAACTATATTTATCATTGTATATTTTAGATATACAAAGAAGGAAAAAAATTAATATATATTTTGATATACACAAAAAAGGAAAATATTGTGATCTATACATTCTTGTTGTGATATATATTTATTGGCTATCTGGTACCAATATCTATAGTTAGAGCGTTCTTCTGCCAATTATGTAGGTAAGTCGTCATACCATGCCAAAATCACAATAAAAAGAATTAACTCAAGTAGTCGTCTACCCAACCACTTAAATAACCGATGAATATATAATTTACTTATAATCCATATATAATAGGTGTATAATCGTATATAATTAGTATATAATTTATGTACCTCAATCAAGAAAGTAAACAATAAATCCAATCATCTATTTGCATAAAGATCCCATAAAAAATAATTTATTACATTTAACAAAATAAAATACATTTTTGTCACCTTAGAAAGAAATTAATGAATCCCCCTAACAAAGTATTAACATATGGGCAGAGAAGTAATTATGCACACTAGAGAGATCAAGTACCCAAATTTGGTAAATGTCAAAGAGATAAAAAGGAAATCAGTAATTGTTTAATTATTTCGATTTCGATCCCTGTATTTCACTTGACACACTTAACAATCAATGTCGATAATGAGGATGATGAGCAGAAGTAATTAAAGGGGCTTTTGCATATGTACATTTTGGGTCATATTTTAACTTATATTTTCTTTGCAAAAAAAATTATAAATACTCATTTTTCACATAAACTTCAGGTATACAGGCTTTAAGTAGCAAATGCAATCAGACAAACCTAGGCTTTTTCAAAAATTCAGCAGAAGTGCTGAAGTTATTTAGTTCATTTGTAAAAACTTCAGTACTAAATAAGCTGAAGTTCTGTCCTGGATTAATTAGTTTTGTCATAAAGCTTTTTCAAAAACTTCAGCAGAAGATGCTGAAGTTATTTAGTTCATTTCTAAAAACTTCAGCACTAAATAAGCTGAAATTTTGTCCTAGATTCATTAGTTTTGTCATAAAGTTCAAAAATTTCAGCAGAAGATGCTGAAGTTATTTAGTTCATTTCTAAAAACTTCAGCACTAAATAAGCTGAAATTTTGTCCTAGATTCATTAGTTTTGTCATAAAGTTCAAAAATTTCAGCAGAAGATGCTGAAGTTATTTAGTTCATTTCTAAAAACTTCAGCACTAAATAAGCTGAAATTTTGTCCTAGATTCATTAGTTTTGTCATAAAGTTCAAAAATTTCAGCAGAAGATGCTGAAGTTATTTAGTTCATTTGTAAAAATTTCAGCACTAAATAAGCTGAAATTTTGTCCTGTATTAATTAGTTTTGTCATAAAGCTTTGTCAAAAATTTCAGCAGAAGATGCTGAAGTTGTTTAGTTAATTTGTAAAAACTTCAGCACTAAATAAGCTGAAATTTTGTCCTGTATTAATTAGTTTTGTCATAAAGCTTTGTCAAAAATTTCAGCAGAAGATGCTGAAGTTGTTTAGTTAATTTGTAAAAACTTCAGCACTAAATAAGCTGAAGTTTTGCACAGCTATCAGGAAGGCGGGGCTTGAAGTTGTAAAAATTAAGTATAGATTAAATAATTTTAAAAATATGAGTATAGGTTAAATGGGGGCGATCAAATAGGACATCCGTGCAAATTGTACGTAATTAAATGGGCAGATTTTGTAGTATGAAACTTGTAAGCTATGTGGTCTTTTTGCTAGAAATTTTAACAAAGCCAGGCAATTTTGTAATTGTATTCCTTTCAATTTTGTAGGTTTACTCAGGGGTGTCAATGGTTCGGTTCGGCCAGTTATTTTCTAAAATTTGTATCATACCAATTTTTCGGTTATTCTATTATGTATAATCAAAATTAGACTTTTCAAATCGTCCCAATCATGTCGGTTTCTCTTCAGTATCGGTACGGGTCGGTTAATTTTCGGTAATATTTTTTAAATATCATGTAAAAGTCAAGTAGAAGTAGAATGCAATAATATACATATTTTTATAAGGCTTAGCAAAATCAGGGGCTCCAAAGAATTTTGTGACCTAAAGCCAAACTTTATAAGGGGCCTTAACTTCTTTTTTTTAAAAATTAATTTTTATTTGAAGTCTATTTCTAAAACTTTTTTTAGATGCAAAGTTATTGATAATTTTTTTATAATCAATTTCTCCTAATAAGTCTTTCTCAATTGACAATATAGCTAATCCATTTAACCTCTCATGAGATATTATTGATTTTAGGTAAGATTTTATCAATTTTATTTTTGAAAAACTCCTTTCCACTGAAGCAATGGTAACATGAGTTATTAACATTATTCTATAAGCAATATAAATATTTATAAAAGAATCAAATCTTCTTATTTGATTGGGTATATCAAATAAATTATTATCTTCTAATTGTACTATTTTTCTTAACACTTTTCATTCAGAAAATAAATCTAAACCATCAATACTGGATTGATTATTATGCTTTAAAGAACATTCCTGATTAAAGCAATGTTTTTTAAATTTCCATCATCTAGTGATCTTAGTTATTTATCGCTAAATAGTGAACCAAAAATATTTTCATATGCCTCGAATTGTTCAAATCTATTATGAAGTGAAAAATAGTCTTGTCTACTATATATACAAGTAATCAACTCTAAAAGACTTTTCAAGAGATTTGAGATTTTATTTTTCAACATTCTTGTGATGACCCAAGGGGTCATCTTATAAAATAAGACTCCATTCCAGGCTCATTAGCCTTAAAAAGATTAATTTTATTTACCTCGATTTGTGTGCACAGTCCGGGCGTGAAACCGGAAAGCTTTTATGTGAAAATATGAAATAATAATTTTTAGAATTTAAAATTTGATTTGAATTTGTTCAATATTTTGAGTAAACAGACTCGGATCTGTGTTCCGACGATCCCAGGAGGTCCGCAGTAAAATATGGGACTTGGGCGTATGCCCGGAATTGAATTCCGAGGTCCCAAGCCTTAGAAATAAATTTTTGAAAGAAATTGTTTTGTTGAATTATTAATGAAATAAAGAAAAGAATTAACGTTTGAAACCATTGGTATCGGGCCCGTATTTTGGTTCCGGAGTCCGGTACAGATTTGTTATAGTATTTGAATACTATCTGTGAAATTTGGTGAGAATCGAAGTTTATTTGACGTGATTCGGACGTCCGGATGAGAAATAGTGAAATTTGAGCGTTCTTGAGAAAATGATGAGTTTTGAGGTCAAATCCATGATTTTAAATGTTATTTTCATGATTTGATCGCACGAGCAAGTCCATATGATGTTTTTAGACTTGCGTGCATGTTTGGTTTAGAGCCCCGAGGGCTCGGGTGAGTTTCGAATAGGCTACGGAGTGTTTGGACTTAGGAAAACCCAGTTGGTGCACCCGTTCTGGTGTGCCCGCACTTGCGAGCCTTTCGCCGCAGGTGCAAGCTCGCAGATGCTAGTAGGAGCCCGCAGGTGCGATCCAAGCCCCGGTCCCCTACTTCTGCAGATGCAGGATTTCCTCCGCTGAAGCGGAGAACCTTCCGCAGGTGCGGCTCCCCAAGGCCCAGTTCATTTTCGCAGAAGCGGAAGCCTTCCGCACGTGCAATTATCGCAGGTGCGACCCAAGCACCGCAAGTGCGAGGGTCGGGCAGTGAGTTCACTTAATTAGAACCCCAGCCCTATTTCCTCCATACTTTCGAACTAAGATGACCTAAAGACGATTTTCTTCATCAAAGTTCATCCCCAAAGTGTTGGTAATCAATTCTAAACTTATGTCTTTCAATTACCTAATGATTTTTCATCACTTTTAAATCAAAAATCAAGAATTTTCATGGTAAAAAATTGAGGGTTTGGGTAGTATTAGGGAATTTTGTAAAAATCAAATTTTGAACTCGAATTGGGGTCGAATTTCGAAACTAATTACATATTCGGGCTCGGGGGTGAATGGGTAAACAAAATTTGGTCCGAACCCCGAGTTTGGACCAAGTGAGCCCGAGGTCGAATTTTAAATTTTTTTGAGAAAACTTAGGAAAATTATTATTTAATGATATTAAACTAATTATGATTAGATTCGAGTTTGTTGGAGGTGAATTCGAAAGGAAAAGCGGTAATTGAGCAGTGAGTGACCTGCGAAATTGAGGTAAGTGCTGCATCTAACCTTAGAGGGAATAGGTATTGTATGACTACTTGTTACCTGTTTGTTTGTTAAATCCAATGTATAAGTGAGGTGACGAGTACCTATACGTTGTGGTCAGGTCATACCATGCGAGTAAATGCTATTTCTTGTTATTCTGGTTGTCTTAAAGCCTATCATCTGTGATTATTGTTGTTAGTGAAATATTGAGAACATTGAGTTGAGATTGAAATGATAAATGATGATAGTAACCATGATGAAATATTGATTTCTTGTGAAATTCCTTTGAGAACATTGAGTTGAGATCGAAATATTACATGGTAATAGAAATTATGATGAAATATTGTTTCTCGTGAAATCCCCGTTTATGTTGTTGATGATTTGATGAGATAGTGAGGAAGAGCGTAAAACACGAAGGGTGATGCCGTGCATGATTTATTTATAAGGTGAGGAAGAGAGTAAAGCATGAAGGGTGATGCCGTAAATTTTTTAATTATAATCTGGTAAGGATGAGAGTAAAAGCACGAATGGTGATGCCGTGTATTCTATTTATTATTTGGTGAGGCTGAGAGTAAAAGCACGAATGGTGATGCCGTGTATTCTATTTATTATTTGGTGAGGCTGAGAGTAAAAGCACGAAGGTTGATGCCGTGAAAGTTTAATTTTTATCTTTAATTGCTAATATTGTTGTTGATCACTATCTGTGTTTGCCTTATTGTCTTCCTCATTCCTTATGTTGAAAATTCCCTATCGCATGCTCCCTTCCCATTAATTGTTGTTTACATTCTTTAATTGCTATTATTTCCTGTTAGCATGATTATGATGACCAGGTTTTATGTGGTGTCTTGTCCTAGCCTCGTCACTACTTCGCCGAGGTTAGGCTCTGCACTTACTCAATACATGGGATCGGTTGTACTGATACTACACTCTGCACTCTTTTGTGCAGATCCAGATACTGACCAGAGTTAGGAGATATCAGTAGCTGCATTTTGTTCGGAGACACGAGGTAGATCTGCTGGTGTCCGCAGACTCCTAGAGTCTTCTCCTATTCACTTAGATATTGTTTTATTTCATTTGAAACAGATACATTATTTCTTTCAGCCCATTTATTTGTAGTATTCTTCAGTAGTTCGTGAATTGTGACACCAGACCTTGGGGTAGTTTCATAGTTATATATTTAGTTCGTGGTTCGATTTAATTATGATCTTTATTAGTATTCGTATTTATTCTGAATTGTTCTATTATGGTTAAGTAACTTTAAAAAGGAAATGGTTAGTAAATTTCTAACATCGGCTTGCCTAGCAAGTATTGTATTAGGCGCCATCACGATCCCGTGATTTGAAAATTTGGGTCGTGACAATTCTCATCAAATGGTTCTTCCTATATATCACACGTTTCTTAGAAATTCGAATTCGATATTCATTTCTAATGCAATTTCCTTGGCAGAAATCATAGCAATTGCAAATCCTTCTTCTCTATGTTTGTTAAAGTAAGAAATCAAATATTTTCACTTCACATAATATTTTTTTAAACTTATATATAGTCTATTAGGTGTAACAAAAAAATGGGCCCCCTCAAATTTGGGGACTAAAGCAATTGCTTTACTTGCTTTAGGGAAGGGCCGCCCCTGAGCAAAACTCTCTAGATTTACATTTGAAAAGGTGGCGAATTAAGAAAATATGAAAGATGGCTACAGTATAGATCCACTAACTATTTTACATCAGCGTAAAAGAAACTAAACAAATACAAAAAAAAATATATAAATCACATGAGTGAAAAGATATTAACCAAGACGGGACTCAAGAATAAAGATTATAGAAGATTAAACAATCAAAAAGCTAATTTGAAATAATATGAAAGGAAACCTATCCAAAACATTGTAGTTTGCTACTCATAATCGCTGCAATACCTTGTGTCTTGCTAGTGAATATGCTGAAAATAATTTGGTTTCAATAGGAGTAGCATAATAGGTTTGAGAATTAAGATTTTGAGTTTAATTACTTGTTTCCATAAAAATTGCATGAGGCGCCCTATTTGATCAGGCTCTTTTAACTTATACCCGTTTTGTTTTTTCGTTTGCATCCGTACACATTTTTTTGTTAAAGCGTTTTAAAAAGACGATTTTTCTCTTTAGGACTGTTGACAAAACTGTAGACTGCAGGACAAAACTTCAGCATGTTTTGGCATGAAGTTTTAGCAAATGAACTAAATAACTTCAACATGCATTAGAAAAAACTAAAGCATGTTTAGGCTGAAGTTTTAGCAAATGAACTAAAAAACTTAAGCATGTTTAGTCTGATATTTTAGCAAATGAACTGAATAACTTAAACATATCTAGTCTGAAGTTTTAGCAAATAAACTAAATAACTTCAACATGCATTAGCAAAACTCATTAGAAAATTACATACTGCAAGACAAAAACTTAAGCATGTTTAGTGTGAAGTATTAGCAAATGAATTAATAAGCTTAAGCATGTTTAGTCTGAAAATTTCACAAATGAACTAAATAACTTCAGCATGTTTAAACTGAAGTTTTAGCAAATGAACTAAACAACTTCAACATGTTTAGACTGAAGTTTCGGGTAAAACTCATGACAAAACTGTAGACTGTAGGATAAGTAGCTTCAGCAAGCATTAGCATGAAGTTTTAACTTCAATGTGAAATAACTTCATGCTATATTAGCATGAAGTTTTAGCTTCAAGGTGAAACAACTTCATGCAAGTGTGATTCTGAAGATGAATCGGAAAAGTTTCTGATTTTTTGATAAAAGCTGTTGAGAGGAGAGAAGGAGATCTTTTTTCACGAATGAGGTTGCAGATCACGCGATTTGTCAAGGGTGTAATTGTCATATTATTACGAATTTTTGTCAACTGGCTACCAAATCAATAATTTTTAAAAATAGGGTACAGGGTAAAAAGTGGCACAAATATAGGATACGACTGCAGATCCCCTTGCCGTAAAAATTGCATGGGCTCCCTATTTGGTCGCCCCCTTTTAACTTATATCCGTTTTATTTTTCTGTTTGCATCCCTATCTATTTTTTTGTTAAAAGTATTTTAAAAAGATGATTTTGCCGTTCAGGACTATTGACAAAACTGTAATCTGCAGGACATAACTTAAGCATGTTTTGGTATGAAGTTTTAACAAATTAACTAAATAACTTCAGCATGCATTAGAAAAAACTATAGCATGTTTAGTCTGAAGTTTTAGCAAATGAACTAAATAACTTTAGCATGTTTAGTCTGAAGTTTTAGCAAATGAACTAAAAAACTTAAGCATATTTAGTCTGAAGTTTTAACAAATGAACTAAATAACTTAAGCATGTTTAGTCTGAAGTTTTAGCAAATGAACTAAATAATTTCAGCATGTATTAGCAAAAACTCATTAGAAAATTACATACTGCAAGACAAAAACTTAAGCATGTTCGTCTGACGTTTTAGCAAATGAATTAATAAGCTTAAACATGTTTAGTCTGAAGTTTTCGCAAATGAACTAAATAAATTTCAGCATGTTTAGACTAAAGTATCAGATAAAATTCATGAAAAAACTGTAGACTGCAGGATAAATAACTTCAGCATGCATTAGCATGAAATTTTAGCTTCAATATGAAACAAATTCATGCTATATTAGCATGAAGTTTTAGCATCAACATGAAACAACTTCATGATACATTAGCATGAAGTTTTAGGTTCAAGGTGAAACTGTCACGCCCCCAAATCCTAACAGGTCGTGATGGCGCCTATCGTGGAACTAAGCTAGCCAACTATCACATAACTACCCATCCATTCTATTATAATATTTCAATAATCAATAACAAGCAACAACAAAGCATAAAATAATTTCTTTAAGTCTTTATGCCCCAATAATAATCTAACATTCTAAACAATCCTCCTAAGACTGGAGTCAATGATCACGAGCATCTAAGAAATAAAATAACTCTGCTAATGTCTTAATCAATGTCTATGGAATAAATACTAATACTAATAAAGGAAGGAAAATGGAGAAGCTGCGGATGCTGAACAGCTACCTCGAAATCTCGTAAGCTGCTGAATACGAACGAAGACATCTACTGCTCCGAACCGGTACCTGTATCTGTGCACAGAGGCACATGGAGTAATGATGGGTATGCCAACTCAGTAGTAATGAAAATAAATCACAGTCTGAGAAATACGAAACACACAACACAGATACACCAATTCACTAAAACAGTAAAACACCAAGTCACCATAAAGTATTCATCAAATACATAAGTTCGAAATTTTTTTTCCAGAAATCCTTTGAAACAAGTATAATTTCAATATATCTCAGTAAAATTCTCAGTAAAATCAGTTTGAAAAAAAGGAAGTGAATCACAGTCAAAACCTCAGTAAAATCATCATAAATCTGTCCCTCGGGCCATAATCATCTCTCATAACATTTCTCTCAGCACCTCACCATCACTCATTATAAGCCCGGCGAACAACCTCACAATCACTCAGTATCAGCCCCCCGGGCATCACTCACACACAATAGGTACCTGCGCTCACTAGGGGTGTGTACAGACTCCGGAGGGGCTCCTACAGCCCAAGTTCTATAACCAGCCACATCATGGCATAAATCACTCACAATATTGGCCCTCGACCTCTCTCGTATCATAACATCCTCACAATATTGGCCCGCAGCCTCACTCAGTCAGACACTCTCAACATGCCACTCGGGCCATCATTATACCAGGTTCTCGACCCAAAACAGTGTTTCATTTTTCAAGAAATAATAGCAAAATACTCTGAGTGTCAAAACAATTATCAAGAAAAGACTGAGATGAAATCATAACATATCAAGTGAGGAAAATAGTAAAAACAACCCCCAAGGGGTAAACAGATAGGAACTAGGCCCCAAACATGGCTTGCAGCCCAAATTATATCAAAATATATCAATACTATTAAGCATAGGCTTTAAAAATCGGGTTCGCAACTCAATAGTTGCCTAAAAAGGAATATATTTACAAATTTCCAATCTTTGCATTCCAAAATCCGTGAAAGGATGCAAAGTCCGGGGTTTCATCCCCTCAGGACAGGATTTAAAGACATTACTTACCTCAAACTAGCCTGAAAAGCTACTCTGCAACCCGCTTGCCTCTCGAATCAACTTCCAAGCGCTCCAAATCTATAAAGATCAGATCTTTATCGTCAAATTATGTTAAAGGAATGCATTCCAATTGAAAAGTACCAATTTTAGCATAAAACCCGAATTTAGCCAAAACCCGACCCCCGGGCCCACGTCTCGGAACTCGACAAATTTTATACCAAAATTTTCTTCATCATCTCACGACTCCGTACATATAAACAACACTAAAATCGGAGTTCGTTTGACCCCTCAAATCGACCCCTAAAGGTCTCATAATCTAAAGCCTTAAACTCTACCTTTTCTACTGATTTTCATGAATTTAACACTAATATTAAGTTCTTTAATCACCTACAATCGAGTTAATGAGTCCAAAAATCTTACCTCAATAATGCACCAATGTTCCCCTCTTCAAAATCCCTCAAAAACCTCGGAACCCGCACAACAATGGTGGAAAAAGGGTTAAAATTCGTGAAGTCTCCTTTTTTATACTTTCTGCCCAGGTATTTCCGCACCTGCGGCCTTATTAGGCGCACCTGCGGACTCGCACCTATAATCAAATCAACCGCACCTGCGACTTTTCATTAAACCGATCAAACTCCGCACCTGCAGCTCCACTTCCGCACCTGCGACCTCGCAGGTGCGGTCAAGTGTCTGCATCTGCGATGCTCTCTTGGGCTGGCTCAATCTCGCACCTGCGGAGCCTTTTGCGCTCATGAGGGCCCGCACCTGCGATCAAACATCCGCAGGTGGGGAAACAACAGTGAATTCACACCAGCAGCTATTTGCTGCAAATTTTCAACTCCGAACTTCCCGTTAACCATCCGAAATCAATCCCGAGCCCCTCGGGACCCCAACCAAATATACCAAAATATCATATATGATCATTCAAACTTATTTGCACCCTCGGAACACCCAAAATAACATCAAATTCAAGCCTAAGAACTTTGAAATTTCTAAAATCCACCAACGATGCCGAAACTATCCAAAACAACTCCGATTGACCTGAAATTTTGCAGACATATCCAAAATGACATTACAAACCTGTTCCAACTGTTGGAATTCCATTCTAACCCTGATAGCCTAATTTTCGCTGCCGACCAAAAGCCATATTCTACACCGGTCTTCACAAAAATACTCCGAACACCTTCCTAAGTCCCAAATCACCAAACGAAGCTATCCGAGCCATAAAATCTGCATTCCGAGGTCGTTTACCAATAAGTCAACTCTCAGTTGACTTTTCCAACTCTAAGGCTATTTTTAAAGACTAAGTGACTAAATTTCTCATTATAATTATTCCGATTCCGAGCCTACCAACTCTAACACATCAAGAACAGTTTAAACAAGCTATGACAAGGCAATAACAGTAAATATAAATGCAGATTCTACGTAACGACCGACCGGGTTGTTACATTCTCCCTCTCTTAGACAAACGTTCGTCCTCGAACGGGTCTAGAAACGTACCTGGAGTCTCATACAAGTGAGTATATTTGCTCTGTATCTCTCGCTCGGTTGGGTCAAGTAGCCACCTCCACTAGCTGACCTCTCCACTCTAATTTCACTGAAGCTATATTCTTAGACCTCAACTTTCTGACTTGACCATCCAAAATTGCTACTAGCTCTACCTCATATGACATATCACCCTCGAGCTGAACTGTGCTGAAGTCTAACACATGAGACGGGTCACCAACATACTTTCTGAGCATCGACACATGAAATACCGGATGAACACTTGATAGGCTGGATGGCAAGGCAAGTCTATAAGCCACCTCTCCAACCTTCTGAAGTACCTCAAAAGGACCAATAAACCGTGGGCTCAACTTTCCTCTCTTTCCGAACCTCATAACACCCTTCATGGGTGAGACTTTCAGCAGTACCTTATCACCTTCCATAAAATACACATCCCGAACCTTCCAGTCCGCATAACTCTTCTGCCTAGACTGCGCCGTGCAAAGTCGCTCCTGAATCAACTTCACTTTCTCCAACGCATCCTGAATCAAATGAATGCCCAATAACTTAGCCTCACCAGGCTCGAACCAACTAACCGGAGATCTACACCTTGAACCATATAAAGCCTCATACGGGGCCATCTGAATACTGGACTGGTAGATGTTATTATATGCAAAATCCGCTAGTGGCAGAAACAGATCCCAGGAACCACCAAAATCAATCACACAAGACCGTAACATATCCTCCAAAATCTGAATAGTTTGTTCCGACTGCCCGTCGGTCTGAGGATGAAAATTAGTGCTCAACTCTACATCATTACCCATACCTCTCTGTACGGCTCCAAAACTGAGATGTGAACTGAGTACCTCTGTCAGAAATAATAGAAACCGGAACTCCATGCAATCGGACAATCTCCTTAATGTAAATACCAGCTAATCACTCTGAAGTATAAGAAGTACCAACAGGAATAAAGTGCGCGGACTTGGTCAATCTATCCACAATGACCCAAATAGCATCAAAACCCTTCGAAGTCCATGGAAGCCCAACTACAAAGTCCATAGTAATCCGCTCCCACTTCCACTCCGGAATATCTAACCTCTAAAGTAATCCACTTGGTCTCTAGTTCTCATACTTGAATTGATGGCAGTTGAGACACTATGCTACATACTCAACAATATCTCTCTTCATCCGCCTCCACTAATACTGCTGTCTCAGATCCGGATACATCTTCGCGGCACCCGGATGAATGGAATACAGCGAGCTGTGAGCCTCTGCTAATATCAAATCTCGAAGCTCATCCACATTGGGCACGCAAATACGGCCCTGCATCCTCATAACACCATCATCACCAATAGTCACATCCCTGGAATCATCTCGACGGACCCTATCCTGAAGTACTAACAAATACAGATCATCACACTGCCGAGCTCTAATCTGGTCATAGAGAGAAGACCAGGAAGCCATGCTAGCTAATATCCGCGGAGGGTTTGACAAATCCAATCTCACCAACTGACCGGCCAAAGCCTGAACATCAAGTGCTAAAGGTCGCTCTGTTGCTGAAAGGTATGCTAGACTCCCCAAACTCTCGGCTCTGTGACTCAAGGCATCGGCCACCACATTGGCCCTCCCCGGATGATAAAAAATAGTGAGATCACAATCCTTGAGAAGCTCTAACCACCTTCTCTGACGCAAATTCAAGTCCTTCTGCCTCAACAAATACTGCAAGCTACGATGATCAGTGAAAATCTCACACTGTGCCCCATACAAGTAATGGCGCCAAATCTTTATGGCATGAACAATGGCAGCTAACTCAAGATCGTGCACTGGGTAATTCTTCTCGTGCACCTTCAACTGTCTAGACGCGTAGGCAATCACACTACCGTCCTGCATCAATACTGCTCCCAAGCCAACTCTAGAAGCATCACAATAGACTGTGTAAGAACCTGAACCAGTAGGAAAAACCAATACCGGAGCTGTGGTCAATGCTGACTTGAGTTTCTGAAAGCTCTCCTCACACTCATGTGACCATCTGAATGGAGCACCCTTCTGGGTCAATCTGGTCAATGGTGAAGCAATAGAAGAGAATCCTTCCATAAAGCGACGGTAATATCCCGCCAGACCAAGGAAACTCCTAATCTCAGTAGCTAAAGACGGTCTGGGCCAACTCTGCACCACCTCAATATTCTTCGGATCAACCTGAATACCCTCACTAGACACCACGTGCCGCAAGAAAGCTACTGCACCAAGACAAAACTCACACTTGGAGAATTTTGCATAAAGTTTCTCATCCCTCAACCTCTGCAACACAATCCTCAAGTGCTGAACATGTTCCTCCTGGCTACGGGAATAAACGAGGATGTCATCGATGAATAATATGACGAAAGAATCAAGGTAAGGCTGAAACACGTTGTTCATCAAGTGCATGAATGCGGCTAGGGCATTGGTCAGCCCAAATGACATAACCAGAAACTCATAATGACCATATCTGGTCCTAAAAGCAGTCTTCGGAATGTCAGAATCCTGAATCTTCAAATGGTGATACCCCGACCTCAAATTGATCTTGGAGAACACCCTAGCTCCGTGAAGCTGGTCAAACAAGTCATCAATAAGGGACAAAGGATACCGGTTCTTCACCGTAACCTTATTCAGCTGCCTATAATCAATGCACATACGCATGGAGCCATCTTTCTTCTTCACAAACAACACCGGTGCACCCCAAGGTGACACACTCGGCCGGATGATCCCCTTATCTAAGAGTTCCTGAAGCTGCTCTTTCAATTCTTTCAACTCCGCTGGTGCCATACGATAAGGTGGAATAGAGATAGGTTGGGTGTCTGGCACCAAGTCAATACCAAAATCAATATCCCTGTCAGGTGGCATGCCCGACAGGTCTGCAGGAAATATGTTCGAAAAATCACCGACCATAGGGACAGAATCAATAGAAGGAGTCTCACTACTAACATCCCTCACGGAAGAAAGATAAGACTCACACCCTTTCTCAACCATACGCTGAGTCTTCAAACAAAAAAATCACTCTACTAGGCACATGCTCTATAGACCCTCTTCACTCAACTCTCGGAACTCCAGGCATAGCCAGGGTCACGATCTTAGCATGGAAATCAAGGATAGCATGACATGGTGATAACCAATCCATGCCCAGAATTACATCAAAATCAACCATACTGAGTACATCAAGTCCACTCGGGTCTCCAAACCCCCAATAGATATAAGACATGACCGATACACACGGGCCACAACAATAGTATCGCCCACCGGAGTCGAAACATGAACAGACGTAACTAAAGACTCACGGGGCATATTCAGAAAGTGAGAAAAATACGATGAAACATAAGAGTGTGTGGAACCAGGGTCAAATAAAGCCAAAGCATCACCGTGACAAACTGAAATAGTACCTGTAATCATCGCATCTGAGGCCATAGCATCAGGCCTAGCCGGAAGTGTATAAATACGTGGCTGGCCTCCACCTGCTCGACCTCCCCCTCTAGGGCGGCCTCTAGCTGCCCGACCACCACCCCTAGCTGTCTGAGTAGGTGGTGAAGTGACTGGGGCTGAAGTCGAGGGCTGAACTTCTGCTGAGATGAACTACCAGGACGACGGGGACACTGCCTTCACTCATGTCCGAGCTCTCCACTCTCATAACAACCACCTGGAGCTGGAGATGAAAACTGATGAGAAACCCTGCCACCATGATAACTACCAGACGAACCATGCATAGAAGAACCTTGATAAGATGATGCTCGGGCGGAGCTCTGAGCTGGAAGGGCACTAAAAGATGAACGTCCCTAATGAGAACTGCGAGGACCCTTCCCCGGAGATACACCACTATAAGCTGGGCGAACTGGCTGTGGAGGTCTAAATGGACGACCTCTGCTATGCTTAAACCGCCCTCTAGAAGGGGGACCATTGAAGCTACTTGATCCCCGAGGCCTCTTGGCCTCCCTCTCCTCATGCTCCTGCCTACGAACCGACTCAATGTCCCAAGCAATGTCAACTAACTGCTCAAATATAGCTCCAGACACTCTCTCCCTGGTCATCAAAATCTAAAGCTGATACGTGAGACCATCCACAAACCTCCTGATCCTTTCCGTGTCAGTAGGGACTAACTCCGAAGCATGTCTAGACAACTCGGAAAACCTCATCTCGTACTGAGTAACTGACAACTCTCCCTGGCACAGCTGCTCAAACTGTCTAAAGCTGATACGTGAGACCATCCACAAACCTCCTGATCCTTTCCGTGTCAGTAGGGACTAACTCTGAAGCATGTCTAGACAACTCGGAAAACCTCATCTCGTACTGAGTAACTGAAAACTCTCCCTGGCGCAGCTGCTTAAACTGTCTGCGGTGCTCCTCTCTGTGGGACTGAGGAACGTATATCTCCAAAAAGAGCGTGGAGAACTGCTGCTAGGTGAGCGGTGTTGAACCAACCGGCATATGCCTCTCAAATGCCTCCTACCAAGTGAAAGCAGCACCAGCAAACTGAAATGTAGCAAATGAGACCCCGCTGGTCTCCAAAATACCCGCAGTATGCAGTATCCTCTAGCACTTACCTAGAAACCCTTGGGCATCCTCGCCCTCTGTACCGCTGAAAGTCGGAGGCTGAAGTCTGCTGAACCTCTCCAGCCTGCGCTGCTCATCCTCAGGCATTGCAGGAACCACATAGTCCTGAACTGGGGCAACCGGCTGGGCTGGGACTACCTCCGGTGCCTGAATACCCTATATTGCCTGCTCAGGTATCCGGGAAGCTGGAGTCTGAATGCTTCCCCCGGTCTGAGCTGCAGTGGCAGTAGTAGACATAGCAACTGCCTGAGCTAAACTGGTGCACACTGTCAATATCTGAGCAAGAGTCTCCTGAAGACCCAAAATAACAATAGGCACTGCCGGTTCCTGAGCCTGTCCCGCTGGAGTACCCTCGGCGGGAACCTGATCCTGAATGACTGGGGAGATCCTATGGTACTGTCCCGGTTGCTGCACGGGCTGGTCCCCTAACTCAACCACGGCCTCGACCCCTTGTGGGTCTGGCTGGTGTCTGGTCACCCTGATCGGTATTGTGTGTCCTCACCATCTGTGAGAGAATGAAACAACATGAGTTTAGATTTCAAGAACCAATAGATTGGCACAAAAAAGTTCAAGAAAATGAGATTTTTCCTTAGAGTTCTGCAGCCTCTCGAAGATAAGTATAGATGTCTCCATATCAATCCACAAGACTCTACTGAACCTGCTCATGACCGTTGAGTCCTATGTAACCTCGAGCTCTGATACCAACTTTTCACGACCCCAAATCCTAACAGGTCGTGATGGAACCTATCGTGGAACTAGGCTAGCCAACTATCACATAACTACCCATCTGTTCTACTATAATGTTTCAATAATCAATAACAAGCAACAACAAAGCATAAAATAATTTCTTTAAGTCTTTACGCCCCAATAATAATCTAACATTCTAAACAATCCTCCCAAGACTAGAGTCAATGATCACGAGCATCTAAGAAATAAAACTAACTCTACTAATGTCTTAATCAGTGTCTATGAAATAAATACTAATACTAATAAAGGAAGTGAAATGGAGAAGCTGCGGACGCTGAGCAGCTACCTCGAAATCCTGTAAGCTGCTGAATAAAAACGAAGAAAGCTACTGCTCTGAACCGGTACCTGTATATATGCACAAAGGCACATGGAGTAATGATGAGTACTCCAACTCAGTAGTAATGAAAATAAATCACAGTCTGAGAAATACGAAACACAGAGCACAGATATAGCAATTCACAAAAACAGTAAAACACCAAGTCACCATAAAGTATTCATCAAATACATAAGTTTGAAAACCAAATTCGAGAAATCCTTTGAAACAAGTATAACTTCAGTATATCTCAGTAAAATCAGTTTGAAAAAAAATGAAGTGAATCACAGTCAAAAACTCAGTAAAATCATCATAAATCTGCCCCTCGGGCCATAATCATCTCTCATAACATTTCTCTCAGCACCTCACCATCACTTAGTATCAGCCCACCGGGAAACTTCACAGTCACTCAGTATCAGCCCCGCGGGCATCACTCGCACTCAGTAGGTACCTGCGCTCACTAGGGGTGTGTACAGACTTCGGAGGGGCTCCCACAGCCCAAGCGCTATAACAAGCCACATCATGACATAAGTCACTCATAATATTGTCCCTCGACCTCTCTCGTATCATAACATCCTCACAATATTGGCCCGCAACCTCACTCAGTCAGACATTCTCAACATGCCACTCGGGCCATCATTATACCGGGTTCTCGAACCAAAACAGTGTTTCATTTTTCAAGAAATAATAGCAAAATACTGGTGTTTCATTTTTCAAGAAATAATAGCAAAATACTCTGAGTGTCAAAACAATTATCAAGAAAAGACTGAGTGTAAATCATAACATATCAAGTGAGGAAAATAGTAAAAATACCCCCAAGGGTAAACAGATCGGCACTAGGCCCCACACATGTCTTGCAGCCCAAATTATATCAAAATATATGAACACTATTAAGCATAGGCTTTAATAACCGGGTTCACAACTCAATAGTTGCCTAAAAAGGAATATATTCCAAATTTCCAATCTTTGCATTCAAAAATCCGTGAAAGGATGCAAAGTCCGGGGTTTCATACCCTCATGATAGGATTTAAAGACATTACTTACCTCAAACTAGCCCGAAAAGCTACTCTGCAACCCGCTTGCCTCTCGAATCAACTTCCAAGCACTCCAAATCTATAAGGATCAGATCTTTATCGTCAAATTATGCTAAAGGAATGAATTCCAATTGAAAAGTACCAATTTTAGCATAAAATCCGAATTAACCCGACCCCCGGGCCCGCATCTCGGAAGTTGAAAAATTTTATACCAAAATGTTCTTCATCATCTCACGACTCCGTACATATAAAAAACACTAAAATCGGAGTTCGTTTGACCCCTCAAATCGACTCCTAAAGGTCTCTAATCTAAAGCCCTAACTCCACCTTTTCTACTGATTTTCATGAATTTAACACTGATATTAAGGTCTTTAATCACCTACAATCGAGTTAATGAGTCCAAAAATCTTACCTCAATGATGCACCAACGTTCCCCTCTTTAAAATCCCTCAAAAACCTCAATGATACTTTCTGCCCAGGTATTTCCACACCTGCGGCCTTATTAGCGCACTTGCAGACTCGCATATGCGGTCAAATCAATCGCACCTGCGACTTTTCATTAAACCGATCAAACTCCGCACCTGCAACCTCGCAGGTGCGGTCAAGTGTCCGCATCTGCGATGCTCTCCTGGGCTGGCTCAATCTCGCACCTGCGGAGCCTTCTGCGCTCCTGCAGGCCCGCACCTGCGATCAAACATCCGCAAGTGTGAAAACAACAGCGAATTCACACCAGCAGCTGTTTGCTGCAAAATTCCAACTCCGAACTTCCCGTTAACCATCCGAAATCTATCCCGAGCCCCTCGGGACCCCAACCAAATATACCAACATATCATATATGATCATTCAAACTTAGTTTCACCCTCGGAACACCCAAAATAACATCAAATTCAAGCCTAACAACTTTGAAATTTCTAAAATCCACCAACGATGCCGAAACTATCCAAAACAACTCCGATTGACCTGAAATTTTGCAGACATATCCAAAATGACATTACGAACCTGTTCCAATTGTCGGAAATCCATTCCGACCCTGATAGCCTAATTTCCACTGCCGACCAGAAATTACCAAAAATTAACTTTCGCCAATTCAAGCCTAATTCTGCACTGGTCCTCACAAAAATATTCCAATCACCTTCCTAAGTCCCAAATCACCTAACGAAGCTATCCGAGCCATAAAATCTGCATTCCGAGGTTGTTTACCTATAATTCAACTCTCAGTTAACTTTTTCAACTCTAAGGCTATTTTTAAAGACTAAGTGACTAAATTCTCATTATAATTATTCTGATTCCGAGCCTACCAACTCTAACACATCAAGAACAGTTTAACCAAGCTATGACAAGGCAATAACAGTAAATATAAATACATATTCTACGTAACGATCGACCGGGTCGTTACAGAAACAACTTCATGCAAGTGTGATTCTGAAGATGAATCAGACAAGTTTTTAGTTTTTTGATAAAGCTGTTGAGAGGAGAGAATGAGATCTTTTATCACGAATGAGGTTGTAGATCACGCGATTTATCAGCAGTGTAATTGTCATATTATTACAGATTTTTTTCTACTGGCTACCAAATCAATAATTTTTAAAAATAGGGTACAGGTTAAAAGGTGACACATATATAAGGTACTATTGCAAATCCCCCCTTGTTGCCTTGTAACTGTTTCATAATGCCAAGGCCCAAGAATAATTTAATGTTATCATTTTTAAATTTTAATATATAAATATATGTTTTACATTATAAATTTTTTCGGTACGGTTCGGTATTTTTTCGGTTTATTTTCATAAAATAAAGTCTTTCCTATTTATCAGTACGATTATCTATTTATATAAAAACATACGATTTTATTAAAAAAACCTAAAAATCGGTTCGGTACGATACAAGTTTGGTCAGTTTAGTCAATTTTTAAATATCCATTGACACCCCTAGGTTTACTGCTTGCTTAATAGGTAGTTAGAAGTAAATCTCTTAATAAGCATTAATTAGTGAATTAATAAAAATGGTAACTAGCTTATCTCCTCTTACAAGTTAAATGTTAGCACCCACAACTTAAATAATAGTAGTTGTCTTAGCATAACTAACCACCTATACAACAGAAATATACATCTCAACAGTTTTTAGTATTTGCACAAGAGTTAGTTAACGTCTGTTAATTGTAGGGACAAAATATGATTTGGTGTAGAGAAATATATAATTTTTAAAATTGAAAAACTTCAATCATTTTTCTTTGTTTTAAAGGAAAAAAAAGAGGTAATATCTATATCTAAATATTAGTCTGAACTGATATGAATCTCAATGACAATGACCAAGAATTGACAATTGGTACCGTAAGTACATATAGAATACACATAATTCCACATAAAGGTTTCTTTTTATGAATTGTTCATTTTAAATATTCAGTTTAAATAAGTCGTATCTTGCTCAGACCAATAAATAAAGCTGAGGTTCTAGCTAAAGCCGCTAATAGAAAAGCGTAATAACTAGTTATAGTAAGCATGAATGAGCTAAATTAAATAAAATATATTCTTTTTATGTATATGTTTAGAAATCACTTACCTAATAAGTGTTTGCAAAAATTAGAGAACGCAAATAAAGGTGGTTCACTGCAAAAATTGTCTTCACACCCAGCATTAGTAAGTGAGTTCCAGTTGCTCCCATACTTCTGTAACGACCCGGCAGGTTATTTTGAGTGTTTTAATCCTGATCCCCCTATTTATTGCCTCCTCTATGTTGTATTACAGTTTTGTGACTTTCCACGGTATTTGGTTTTGGTTTCGGGTGAGTGTCGGAGTGAAATGGGACACATAGTCCCTAAATTGGAGGCCTAAGATGATAGAGTTGACCGTAGTTTGACTTTTGAATAGATCCGGAATGGAGTTTTGACGGTTTTAATAGCTCTGTATGATAATTTCGGAATTAGGAGCGCGTCTGCATGTTGATTTGGAGGTCCTTAAGTCGTTTCGGCTTTAATTGGCGAAAGTTAGAAAGTTGAAAGTTTGGAAGGTTGGATAGTTTGATCAGGAATTGACTTTATTGATATTGGGGTCGGATTCCGATTCCGAAAGTTGGAATAGGTCCTTCATGTCATTTATGACTTGTGTGAAAAAATTGAAGTGAGTGAGGAAGCACAGAAGCAGAAATGGCTGTCCAAGCCTAGGGTCGCAGAAACAAAACCCTTCCGTATGCGCGAGAGCGCTGATGCACATATTCTCCGCAGGAGCGGACGCGTATGTGCACAATTTGGCCGCAAAAGCGGAATCTCCGAGCTAAGTTGGAACCACACTTGCGATGTATTTTTCGCAGGTGCAATCCCAGGCCCGCGGAAGCGAGGATCGCTGGGCAAAAAAGGGATCTTCTAGTGTAACGACCCGATCGGTCGTTTTGCGTTATCGGACCCCATTCCCCTAAATAAAACTTTCCATAGCGGCTTATTGTTATTTTGTGACTTGCGGGGGCGGGTGGTCCGGGATTCAGAAGTGTTTAGAGAAATATTGGAACACTTGGTTCCTTCAGGTAGGCCTTTAAGGCCAAGTTTGACTTCGGTCAACATTTTGGGTAAACGACCCCGGAATCGAGTTTTTACAATTCTGGTAGCTTCGAATGATGATTTCGGACCTGGGAGTATGTTTGGAATGCGTTTCTGATGACCCAGGAGCATTTCGGTGCCCAATATATAAATAAGAAGTTCCTTAAGTTCCTATTGTGGTTTAGGACGTGTTTTTGTGTTATCGAGGTCCGTACAGATTTCCGAGACCGGGAATAGTTCCGTTATGTCATTTATGATTTGCCTGCAAATTTGGTGTCATTCCAAGTTGTATAGGTCGGTTCGGCGCGTTGTTAGCGAAGTCAAGAAAACTTAAAGTTCCTAAGTTTGGTTTTAGGGGTTTTGAGGTGTGATTTTGAGTTTTACCGTTGTTTTGGATGTTCCGAAGGCTCTAGCGAGTCCGTATCATGATTTGGGACTTGTTGGTATTTTTGGACGGCAGCTCGGGTGGGCCCAGGTGCCTCTCGAACACCAAACGAGGCAAAAAACCAGCTGAAATAGCTGCTGGTGCACCTGTTCTGGTGTGATCCGCAGGTGCGATTTCCCAGTCGTAGGTGCGGGATCGCTCCTGCGGTCCCAGCCTCGCAGGTGCGACTCCCAGCGGGCAGTCCATTTCTCGCAGGTGCGGACAAAGTTCCACAGGAGCGGAGCCGCAAGTGCGGTCTCCCCTCCGCAGGTGCGGGCCCAAGCTTCCTCGTTCATTTCCGCAGGTGCGAGCCTTTGCTCGCAAGTGCGAGACCGCAGGTGCGGAAACACTGTCAGACAGTGTGTTTATTAAATACGGGATTCTTCATTGTTTTCTTCACTCTTTCCTCCATTAAACAATTTGAGAGTTTGGGAAAAAGGCTCCACGACCCAACCCTTAGAAGGTAAGTAAATTTCATCTCAAGACTTGTTAATGCATGAATTCCTAGTTGAATTTAATCCCCTAATTAGTGAAAAAATCAAGAATTGGGTGGTAACCTAGGGATTCGATAATTTGACAATTTACCCGTGAATTAGCTATGAAATCTAGTAAAAATAATATATTAATGATCCTTAGGCTATGGGTGAGTATTCCCTTCGAGCATTTTTGGAATCCGAGCATGTGGGCCCGGGGTTGGATTTTAGGATTTCTTCAAGAATGGCGAATTTGACTTAGTAGTAGGAGGATTTCCATACTTTAAGCATAAATTGATGAATTTGTATAACATTTGGCTAGTTTCGAGTCCTCGGTTGTAGAGTTCGGAGTTTCGGGCGCTTTCTTGGTCCGGGGAGTATATTCGTCACGAGGTGAGTCACCTTTCTAACCTTGTAAGAGGGAATTGTCCCCATAGGTGATTATAAATAATTGCATGTCCTTATTTGTGGGGGCTACGCACGCACGAAGTGACGAGAGTCCATGTGTAGTACTACTATGTTATGTTGGGTAGTTCTAGGACTGACAAGCATGCTTATATGTGCCTTACATGTATTCCTAAACGTATTTTGAGTTGCTTATTATCCTTGATTTGGCATGAGAATATTAGGAAGTTTTGTTCTATGATAGGTTGTTTATGTTTTTGCCTTAAAGACTAATCTCTATTAATTCCTTAAAAAATGATAATTTATGTATGTATGCGGCACCGCGTCACATGTATGATTCGTGAGCGGAATAGCCCTACTATTATGTCAACCGCGTCGCATGTTCGATTTGCGAGCGGGTAATAAATGCATCTATGGTTCGAGCCGTTCGACCTTAGGCAGTGCACATTTATTTCTGCGACGTTTCGGCCGTACGCTTTCGGCCTATTATGTGCTGTATGAGTTACTGGGAATTTGTTGTAATTATATAAACCGGTTCATGTTAATAAGGGAATTTAGTACATTATGTGCTAGTGAAATTTGACATGCAAAGGTAAATACAACTATACTTGATAATTTATATCTTTGTGATTTCTACGACTGTTATGCCTGCTAGTTCCTATTAAATCATATTATTTAGAAATGTTGACCCTAGTAAGTATCACGTCTACCTCTCGTCGCTACCTCTTCGAGTTTAGGCGGGATACTCACTGGGTACATATTTGTTTATGTACTCATGTTGCACTTCTGTACTTAATTGTACAAGTTTTGAGGCTGGTGCATCTGGTTATCAGACCGGAGCTCGATTCTGATCTTAGTTGGACCCAACTTCACGGTGATCTGCTTCTCCCGACAATCCTCAGCAGCACCATGGAGTTTTCTTTTGCTTATTTCCCGTCTATTTCTTTCAGACACTGGGATTGTATATTATGTTTTGTATATTCTGTTAGTATGCCCGTAGAACTTATGACACTAGTTCCTGGCACACACGTAGTTGTTATTTTGGTTTGCGGGTCTGTATATATATATTGNTTGACGATCCTCAGCAGCTCCATGGAGTTTTCTTTTGCTTATTTCTCGTCTATTTCTTTCAGACAATGGGGTTGAATATTATGTTTTGTATATTCTGTTAGTACGCCCGCAGGACTTGTGACACTAGTTCCTGGCACCACGTAGTTGTTATTGTTATTTGTGTATCTGTATATATATATATATATTGGCTCATTTCTCTTTTTGACTGCTTTTGGTAAAAATGGCTTGCTATCTTTTTCAATAAATGTTTTGAACTTTAAAACTTGGCACGTATTGGGATGTTTAACCAAGCATGGGAGGAATCCTTAGTAATTTAAGTGTGGGCTTGCCTAACCCCGGTGTTGGGTGCCATCACGACCTGAGTTAGTATTTCGGGTCATAACAACATGGTATCAGAGCACTAGGTTCACGTAGGTCTCACAAGTCACGGGCAAACCTAATAGAGTGTTGTGGATCGGTATGGAGACGTCTGTACTTATCTTCGGGAGGCTATAGGGTGTTAGGAAAACCTCTCCTTATTTTTTTTATTCTATCGTGCAGTCAATGGTTTACTAAATTTCATTCTTCTATTCTTTCACAGATGGTGAGTACGCGTGCATCCGATGTTCCAGACCCGGGAGGGGCCGCTACCCCCGCTGTTCGAGGCCGTGGTAGAGGCCGGGGGAGGGCACCGGCCCGAGGTAGGGGACGAGGGCGTCCCCAAGCTATTTCAGTAATACCACCACCAGAGGACCCTACTATAAAAGAGCAGGGTGAGGTTCCCCCTACAGGTCCTGCTCCAATGGACTTTATGACAGAGCCAGGATTCCAGGAGATCATGGGTCGTATGATGCGGTTCATGGATACCATGTCCCAGGTCGGTTTATTCACGGTAGATCCAGCCACATCTTAGGCGGGAGGGGAGCCCAGACTCCTACCGCCGAGGCTGCAGGTCAGGCAGTGATGCGAGACTAAAATGCATAGTTTAACATGTGATATACCTTACATTTTATGTGCATTAATGNAAACCCCGGTGTTGGGCGCCATCACGACCTGAGTTAGTATTTTGGGTCGTGACATCGAGGGTTTGAGTTTCATAATCCATTTTTGGACCTAGAGAGCTCAGTTTGTGGCATTTTTTGAGAGATTTGCAAGGAAACCATTGGGGTAAGAAATCTTAACTCTATTTTGGTTAATTTATACGAATCTATTGTTAATTTTATCATTTAATTAGTGATTTGAGTTAGAAATTTGGGGGAAAATGGTGAAAACTTTCTAGACTAAATTTTGAGGTGTTGAAAGGCGATTTGAGGCTGGATTTCGGTGATTCTTGTATGGTTGGACTCGTTATCTAATGGATGTTCGAATTTTTTAATTTATGGTATGAAGTTGTTTTGGCTAGATTCGAGCTGTTCAGAGTTGGATAATCGAGGGAAAGGCCTATTAGTGGATTGAGTTAGTGTATTTTGAGGTAAGTGTCTTGCCTAACTTTGGGGGGGGGNGTTATTTTTTATAATAGTGATGTGTATAATCCGTGTACGCAAGGTGACGAGTGTGTGCATGTGCTAAATGTGGAAATTTACCGGTTTTAGCTATGTAGATTTGTTTCACGCCTTAATTGAGTTATCTTAACATGTTATATCCATCATCATTAGTTTATTTTAACATGTTCTACTTGTCTTATCTCTTACTTGCTAATTGCTCTACATGTTTAGTTGAAATTCTTGTTTCCTTTATTCTGTATTCATTTATTAACCGTTGAACTCTTTACTTAATGTTGTCATTCTTGGAATATCTTGTTGTTGAAAGTGGTATTGAGTTATAAAGTATGTGACTCACATTGAGGCAAAGTGTTAAGTTATGAAATACTATTCTTGTTGAGTTATTCACTACCGGCTATTATTGTAGAGACTCTTGTGTACATTGTGGTTGAGCCATGGGTTGTTTATTGTGAAAACATCGTTGTTGTTGGTTTCTTTGGCGAGTTGTGATATTGGTCACTTGAGGTGAAATTTGTGATACGTTGTGGTATTTATACGCATACAGTGGTATAAGGTTTTGGGGTTAAAACGCATGATGTGAGATAAGCTGGACTTGATATATAGGGCTAGTAGGATAAGTACTAGAAGCCAAGCAGTGTGATAAGGTGGGATAAAACGCGGGAAGATATTTTGGAAAAATAATTTTCAAAGCTAAATGTAAGGCTCCCGCATTGATACAAGGAAAGATTATGGATTATAGTTGTGATTTGAGACTACAAGGCGGTACCTCGGTAGTGACTCTTGTTCGTATTTTTCTATTACTTCACTTGTGTTTGGTTACTTTGTTTCCTTGGCATAACATTCCTCGTTCTCTTCTATGATGCTTAGTTTTCTATAGTCAATTTTTATATATTCCTTACTTGTTTCATTTTCACTATTACTATTATTGGACTGTTAAATTACACATTTTGTCTCTTATTTATTCCAGTAGGACCTTGACATGACCTCGTCACTACTCTATCGAGGTTAGGCTTCGCACTTACTAGGTACCGTTATGGCGTACTCATGCTGCGCTTCTGCATATCTTTTTGTGTAGACCCAGGTACCTCCTACAAGTCGAGGCATTAGTGAGTTGAGTTCGTACTTGGAGACTTCAAGGTAAACCTGCCAGCGTCCGCAAGCCTTAGATACAATTGTATGGGGATGGCTATGATACTATTGTAGAGCTTGTGACTCGATATCACCAGGTTTTGGGGAAATTGTATATGTTGAGTTATGGAGTTTTCTTTATTAAAATTGTTGAGTATTTGTGAGTTATTTGTCTTTTTAATTATATTTCGCATGTTTTTATGCTTACCTAGTCTTAGGAATTAGGTGCCATCACAACATCCTACGAAGGGAGATTGGGTTTGTGACAACTTCGCCAGTGTACGCCACTTGATTTCCTTCACGGTAGACATGCCTAAAATCCAGTTGGCCTAGTGTGCCGAGAAGGAACCTGCAGTCATGAAGAAAATTAACATTAGTTTTGTTGTGGAATTTGTCATGTAGTAGCAAGAGTAATACCTAACAGTCTATTTCCACTATTATCAGTGTTTGATTTTTTGTGAAAGCAAGTTTCGAACCCTTGAGTAATGCAATTATTTTTCCTTCTATTGGTGATGAGACCACTATGTGGCTAGAGAATCCATCAATCTAGTTCTCGCTTGAATCTATGATGATTCCTCCTGCTTTAATAATTTTGGAGTTTTTTTGGAGTGCACCATCTATATTAAGGTTATAGATGTTTGGTGGTGATGGTGTCCATTTTATTGGTATGTTGGAAACCTTTTGCTTTATGAATTTTGATTTGTTAGGTAAAGGTATTCCATTGTGTGTGTAAAAGTTCTATGGCTATCGATATGTTTTGAACAATTGTTGAAGTAGTTGTGGTTGGGTTGAGCCATATATGCCAAAACATTTATTGTAGTTATAACTGAAAGGGGTATTTATTGTGTTATTAGGTAGGTTGATGTTCAAAGTTGTTGTACATGTGCTCTTTATCCATTCTAATTGGTTTGAGGTTGGGGTTGTAATGTTTAAGACTCCCCATATAGCATTATTTATTGGGCATTGAAAAAATATATAGTTTATGTTCTCCTCTGTCCTACAGTGTTATTTGCAATTATTAGACTGTATTATTTTCCTTCAACTTAGAATAGCTGCAGTGCAGAGTCGTTGGTGGACTAGTATCCAGAGAAAAGTTTTGAGCTTGTTGTGACATGGTTCTTTCCATATCCAAAAATGATTAAAATTTTCAGAATTATGATTTGTTTCTATTAGCTTGATGAAAAGGTAGTAAAGAATTTTGTTGTAAAATTTCCATCTTTCGTTTCTCTCCAGAAGAATGAATCGTCTATGTTGTCAGAGAATAGGATGTATGCTTGGGTTACGAGGTCGGAAATTCTACGTAGGAGGTTGTATGAAAGAACTTCGAGGTTCCAATTTTTTTTGTTAATGATATGGAGCAATTTTTTATTATTCTATTTTTTGTTAAAGGGCCCTTCTATTAATTTTCTTAGTGTGTGTTTGCCAATAATCCATCTATCTTCCCAAATGCTTATATATCGTCCATTTCCAACATTCCAAGCTAGTCCCCTTGAAAAATAATAAGTATGATTTTGAAATGCTTTTCCAAATGTAGAAGTCATATTTTTTCTTTACGTACGTTAAGGTATTTACCATTATTCACATTGGCCCATAGTGACTCAGGATTGGAAAGGTATCTCCAAAATAGACTTGAGAGGAGGGCGACGTTTTTTCATTTTGCTTTGTACAACCCAAGACCTTCAACTTGCTTAGGAGATTTTACCTTATCCCAATTAATATGATAAATTTTTATGTGGTTCGTGGTAGAGCCCCATAAGAATTTACGCTGGATATGGTCAATATTGTTTCTAGTCTTTGCTGGAAGAAGGTTCAGTTGCATCGAGTGAGTGACAATGGCAAAAAGAGTTGATTGTATAAGAGTTAATCTCCCAGATAAGGTTAAAAGTTTGGCCATCCATCCTTTTAGTCTTGTGTTCATCCTATCAAGTAAGAATTGATAGTCCAAACTTCTTGGTTGCAAATTGTTAATTGGAAAGCCCAGGTATTTCGCCACATTGTTTGTGGTCTTAATGTTTAGAATTAGTTAGTGCTGTTTGAGAAAAAAAATAATTTCAATTTTGAAAAATTAATTCTTTGATCAGATTGATGAGATATGAAGTTGAATATGTTTATGATAGAAGTTGCACGGGTGTTGTCCGCCTTTGGGAAAATAATAAGATCATCAGAAAATAAGAGGTGTGATATTGCGGGGCCATTTTGGCTTAGTTTAATAGGTTTTCAATTCAAGATATCTACTTCATGATCAATGTATCTTGTTAGAGATTGCATAGAGATTATGAATAGGTACAGTAAAAGTGGGTTACCTTGCCGAATAGCTCTTGACGGTTCAAAAATTTTGGTAGATTTACCATTAGCAATGATTGATGTTGTAGTGCTAGATATGCAGTTCATGATTAGCGTTATTATGTCTTGTGAAAAATGAAGTGCGTGCAGTGAGCCCCTAACAAACGACCATTCGAGTATGTTAAAAGCCTTTTTCAGATCGATCTTGAGCATCATTTTTTCAGTCTCGATGTATTTCCCGAAAGAGTGGATGACTTCTTGAAAAATTATTGCATTGTCAATCGCTCTCCTTCCTGGAATAAAGCTGCACTCGTTAGGACTAATTACATTATTGAGAAAGGGGCGCATATGGTTTACTATGATCTTGGTAATAGTCTTGCAGATTGTGTTACAGAGGTTATGGGCCTATATTGAAATATATTTTATGTGTACTTGACATTAGGAATAAGCATTAGTAAATTCATGTTTATTTTTACCGGGATCACTAATATAGTAAAAGCTTTTGTACATATATCAATGATATCTGATTTTGTGTCTACCCAGTATTTCTAGAAGAAAATTGGATGGATGCCGTCCAAAACTGGTGCCTATAATGGTTTAAGGAATTTTATAGCATTATTGATTTCGGATACTAAAAGAGGTCTAACAAGAGTTTTTTGATCTTGGTCTTATAGTATGTGAAGTAGGCTTGGGTTAAGTGTCGTGAATTTTGGGCAAGAAGTTACTTCAGTTGTGTAGGTATTTTTAAAGTGTCCTATAATAATAACTTGTATTCCTTGAGGGTGAAAAGTTTAATTACCAACAGAGTCATTAAATCCTAATATCCTATTTTTCCTCCTCTGTTGGATAGCAGATATATGGAAAAAAATATGGTGTTAGCATCCCCATCATTAATCTATTGTACCCTTGATTTTAATTCCTAAAAGTCTTGTCGTTCTGAAGGATTATGTTGTATTCTTGTATCAGATTAATTTCTAGGTTTTGGTGGAATTGAGTTTTTCTCTCTGGTAGCATGTTTTGGTTCCTAGAATCGGGAGAGAAGTATGTTCTTTTTCTTTTTTAAATATTTCCAAAGCTACTCCTATTCCATTCTTCCACGTGTTCTTTGTGAAATGACAATTGTATTATTGCTATTATTATTCCAATGCTGCTATACTATATTAGTAAAAAATGGATGACTAAGCTACACTGTTTCAAAGCGGAAGACATGTGTTGGATTATTAATTGATCTTTGTCAGGTTTAGTAGCAGTGAAAAATGGTCTGAATGAGTACGTGGCATGTGTGTGATAGTGGCATCTAGGAACTTTTTCACTAAGTCAGAGTTGCTAAGAAAACGGTCTAATCTTTACAAATTTTGCCGCTATTTTCTTGTCCTTTTATTTGTCCATGTAAACCTTGGTCCCACACATCTTAGATCAATTGTATCAATTGCATCCAGGAAGTTTAGAAATGCAACAGTTCGTTTAATGTTGATGGGCCTTCCCCCAAACTTTTCAGAGGCATCAGCGACTTCATTAAAGTCTCCACATAGTAGCCACGAATGTATATTATTTTTAGCAGCGATTTCTAGGTTGTTTCATAATAATTTCCTATTTGCTAATAAAGTTCTAGCATAAATCAAAGACTAGAAGCCAAGGTTTAGATGTTCTACTGACATGAATATTGGCATGGATTTCTTGATCTGTGACTGCTACTGGGTCCATTTCCAGCTCCTCATGCTTCCACATTAGTACCACCCCACCTGAGAAACCATCTACGCTGATTTCAGAACAATTCAGTGAAGCAAATAAATTCCATGAGCTTGTAGTGGCTCTGCATGTGCGTATCAGTCAAGCAGATGATTGACAGGTTGTTCCAGTCACCGATGTCTTTGAAATTACACCTGAATTCTTGGTTGTCGCAATTCGTGCGGTTCCAAAGGAGGATCTTAATTTTGGGTTTATTGGTTATGAGCACGTAATTTATGCCCTATGCTTAAAATACTCCTAAAACTAACCCAAAATAGCTTTAATTAATTTTTATTGAATATTAGGAATTTTCATCTATTTTATTTTGTTTGTTTGGCATTTATTTGCATTTTTAGCATATTAAGTAGCATTTAAAATCATGAAAATAATGAAAAATATTTTATGTTTTACTCTTCTCATTTTTAGATTTTAATTGCATGTTAATTGCATTCTTAAAAGACCAAAATCATAAATAAATAAAAAGAATACATTAGTTTGGTTGATTGATCAATTAGTTTTGGTTCAACAATTCTTAGTTAATTAATTAGTTGGTAGATAAAGTGGTTAATTGGATCATTTTTGCAAAATAGTTCAAAATTAGGACTTTAAATTAGTGGGCTAATTTTGAAATTTAAATCAAGAGAGCAAGAGGAGGCCAACTGCTCCTCATTTCACTTGGGCCAAGCGTTTTGGTGGCCCAATCCCCTCAACAACTCGAAACCTGACCCAATTCCCAAACGAACCATGTCCAATACCGGATCTAGCCCTTTACTAAATCAAATGACCCCGTTTTGATGTCCAATTAATCCCCACCATTCACCTTCTTTAATCCAAAGGGCAGGAACTCATTACCCCATCATTTATAATTCTCCGAGATAGAACCCCTACCCCTCCCCCAAAAGACCCATCAGAACTCCTTCCCCTTTTCTCTATCAGCCCTGCCTATCTCCATTGCCAAAAATTGCCCACGGCGGCGGCTCAGCCCCAAATCCACCCGAAATTTCACTTTACAATCCCCAACCTTCCCTTAGTCCAAATCCACTCTTAGCTTCCTCTAATTCCATCTCAAACTCGTCGCTTAAAAGATCTAAGAATTTAAAAAAAAATCATAATATGCCTTCTCTCGGTTTCTCCTCAACCATAGACCCCTGAGTTCGAAACTCACATCAGTCGACTCCTCTCACCTTGAGCTTTTTATTAAGGTCATTGTAATGACCCGACCAGTTGTTTTGCTTTCTAGAACCTTGTTCCCCTAAATAAGACTCTCTGCATATGCTTTTATTATTTTATGACTCGCGAGGATGGTTAGTTCGGGATTTGGAAGGGTTCGGGTTGAAATCGGACCACTTGGTTCCTTCATTTGGCTTTAAAAGGCTAAGTTTGACTTCGGTCAACGTTATGAGTAAACAACCTCGGAATCGGGATTTGAAGGTTCCAATAGGTTCTTATGATAATTTCGGACTTGGACGTATGTTCCGATCGGGTTTTGGATGACCTGGGAGTGTTTCGGCGCCTAATAGTGAAAAATGATTGTTTGAAGGTTTTAAAGTTCGTTAAATTTGGGTTAAAGTAGGATTTGGTTTTATCGAGGTCCAATTGGGGTTCCGAGCCTGAGAATAGTTTTGTATGGTGATTTAAGACTTGGCCGCAAAATTTAGTGTCATTCTGAGTAGTCTAAGTATGATTCGGCGCGTTAGGAGCAATTCAGAAATTTGAAGTTCATATTTTGATTCAATTCGGTTTTAGGGTGCGATTCTTAGTTTTGTTGTTTATTTACGCGTTTCAAGAGTTTGAACAGGCCCGTATTATGTTTATAGACTTGTTGGTGCATTTGGACGGGGTCCCGAGTGGCTCGGGTGACTTTCGGACTGCCCGGAGCAATGTTGGAAAAATCAGAAATTCCAATTATGGTTTCCTTCTTCGTGAACGCGGAAGGACTCACGCGTTCGTGATGAAGGAATTGGGGCTGGGGGATTTTTTTCGCGTTCGCGATATCCAGCCTGCATTCGTGAAATTCTGGGACCTGTGACCTTCGCGTTCGCGTGAGGTGACTCGTGTTCGCGCCGAGGAGCCTGGGCTGGGTTTTGGGCCGCTGTTATTCTTCGCGTTCGGGAAGAAGCCCTCCCGTTCGCGAAGGGTAGGCCAAGCCAGCCTCTACATTCACGAGGCTCCTATCATGTTTGCAATGAGTCATTTCTGGGGGCCTGGGCCGTTTGCCTTCACGAATGCGAGGCCTCTTCTACGTTCGCGAAGAAGAAGGCACCTGAGCAATGTGTTTTATAATCGGGACTTAAGCCATTTTTGGATTCATTTATTGCACTCTTGGGCGATTTTGGAGCTTTAAAGAGGGGGATTTCAACCTAACTTTTGAAGGTAAGTAATTTCTACCTAATGTGAGTTTAATACATTGATTATGGATAGATTTTAACGTGTAAATTTGTGGAAATCATAGGTTTAGATGAAAAAACTAGGTTTTGATAAAAATGGTATTTAACCATGAGAATGGTTATGGAATTTAGTGAAAATTGTATATTTAAGTTCATGAGGTTATGGGTAACAACTTTCTTCAAAATTTCCGGAATCCGGGCACGTGGACCCGAGGGTGAATTTTAGGAATTCTTCAGTTAGGGGTGGGAAATCACTTTAATAGTTAGGATATGAACTTTTGAACATGTATTGATTATTTTATATAATATTTGACTAGTTTCTAGTTGTTTGACACCAAGTTGAGGGTTAAAGCACATACGTAAACCGAAAAGTAAGCTTTGAGGTGAGGTAAGTCTCTTTTCTAACCTTGTAAGAGGGAACTCATCCACTTAGGTGTGTTTTGTTGTAAATTTCTTGTGTGGGGTGCTACATATGAACTGGGTGACGAGAGTCTGTGCGTAGCTATATCCTATGTGATGTCCGGATAGTCTTAGGTTACACCATGCCTAGTTGACACCGTTGTTTGATTATGCTTATTAATTGCCTTGAATAGAGCTGATATTGAGGATTTCAATATTTAAAAGTTTCCAGTTTGGATTTCTTATTTTTAGAAAGAATTGAGGAATATTACGATAAATTTGAGAAATCTATGTTCACTCGCGCCGTAAGTACTTTTTCGCGAGCGAGGTAAAATCCCACTACTCCCATGGGAGCGGGCCATTCACCTCGGCATGTTAATAGATGCATCTATGATTCGTGTCGTTCGACCCTCGGCAGTGCACATTTTATATATTTTTATGTTGGGTCGGGTCGGGTCGTACGACCTCGGCATAATGCATGCGTAATAACTCTTGGAGCCCAATTATAAGTGATATTGTTTCATTGATTTGAGAGATTAATTTGTTAAAGGATGGAAATTAATTTGGGGTTTACTATTAGCGAAAGAATTATTATTTACCTCTTGTTATTGAATTTTCAGATGTATTTGTATAGCTTATGCTAATTATAATTTCGGTATTTTATTGTTAGCCCATAGTAAGTGTTGGGTCCTACCCCTCGTCACTACTTTTTCGAGGTTAGACTAGATATTTACTGCTATATGTTATTTGTATACGTACGCTACACTATTGCACTAATCATGCAGGATCTGAGGCAGGTGCATCTGGTTATCAGTCGGGCGAGCATCCTTGATATCCATCAGACTTTGCAGTGACTTGCCTTTCGAGCCCGTTTAGCAGCACCCGAAGTCTTCCTTTTGCTTTTACATTCTGTATATTTCACTTCAGACAATAGTGTAGTATTTTTATAGATTCTACTAGTAGCTCATACACTTGTGACAAAATGTCTTGAAAATTATGCCGGAAGACACATGATGATATTTTCTTTTGGATATTTACTTATATCATTTGCTCTTAAAATTATTTATCTTTCATCTTATTAAATTTTTAATTCCTATTTATGCACTAATTAAATATCAGTTATTTTTCAAATGTTAAAAGAAACAATCATGTGGTTAGTTCATTGTTGGCTTTCCTAGCGGTAATGTTGGGCGCCATCACGACCTATAGGAGAATTTTGGGCCATAACAATCATTTTCAGTTGTCTTTCGTTCACCTACCGCCGATCAACTCACTGTTGACCAGCCAGAACTGTGGTGCCGGTTCATGGCAGACTCTGCCACATATAGCACTGGCTACGCCTCGAGTGTGAGCCAGTGCTCGTGTGGTGATGCCAACTATTGATCAAAGTTCTTTTTCTGGTGGCTGTTGATCACATTAGGTAATCTCTTTTTCTCTATCTTTTCATTATTTTTTGAGATGTTTTGTTAGGTCTAGAGGTTTCACGGTTTGGTTTTGTGTTCTAAGTTTAATTGTGAAGTTTCTGTCAAGACTCAAATCCTAATCCAGGTCGCGATGGCTCCCAACACCGATGTCAGGCAAGTCAACACTATTATCTAGTGAATTTAGTTTTTTTTTCTATTAAATCCTTCCCTTAATTCAAAAATAATTTAGCCAATACGTATGGAATATAACACATAACAGGGCAATTAAGTTACGAAAACCCAAAAGTCAACTTTAATTAATTACATCACCAAAAGAATAGTCTACCAATGTGTGTTTCAGGAACTAGTTTCACAAGTCTACAAGCATCTAGTAGAGTTGAATCAGAAGAAATAAAAGACTATCCTGCTGTCTGAGAGGATATAGAGAGAAATAGCAAAAGAAAGACTCCTGAGTGCTGCTGAATGTCATCAGGAGAAGCAGCTCACCGTGAAGCCTCAACCTAGTGCAATCAAGGACGAGCTCCGGACTGTTACCCAGATGCAACTGCCTCAGAACTTGTACAATTAAGTACAGAAGCGTAGCATGAGTACATAAACAATATGTACCCAGTAAGTATCCCGTCTAATCTCGAAGAAGTAGTGACGAGAGGTCGACTTGACTTACCAGGGCCAAAATAATACATTTTAAATATAAGGCTAAACAGGAATGGCAAATTATGAAGAAGTAGTAAAGGCAGGAACCTCAAATATTCCTACAGATATCTTTGTGTGTCAAATTCCCTACCTACAGGTTACTAATTCATCTTTCAGGGTAATTAACAGTTAAACAACCACAGAAATACAAAACAAGTAGCAAGTACATAACATGCCGCGAACGTGCGGCCGATCCAACAAAATAATAAATGTGCACTGCCGAAGGGTCGAACGACACGAACCATAGATGCATATATTACCCCCGATCGCGAATTGTACATGCGACGCGGTCAAAATAAATAATAGAGTTACCCCGCTCACGAATTATACATGCGACTCAGGTACCCATATATACACACATTTAGCAGGAAACCAGGGGTTTATTTGGGGATATTCTTCCAAGGGGAAACCAATAAACTAAATAATGGTAGGTGACCTTCTTAGATATCCAATTAAATAATTCGATGATGCCAAGAAATTCTAAATTTATCATTAAGATTACAAGATACGGCACATAGAGCATGCTTGTGGATTCTAAACTCCCCCGACATAAACATAATAGTAGCTATGCACGGACTCTCGTCACTTTGTGCATGCGTAGCCCCCCACAAATAGCATCATATAATTCATTATTTTACCTACATGGACAATTCCCTCTTACAAGGTTAGAAAGGAGACTTACCTCGTTTCAAGCCTATTTCTCGGGTCAAGAATACGCCCGAATCTCCAAATTCGTCGCCCAAGGACTTGAACTATCCAAACATTATATAAATAAATCAATCTATGTTCGAAAGTCCACAATTCTCCTACTTAAATGGTTACCCCAACCTATTTTGCAAAAATCCTAAAATATACCCCCGGTCCCACATGCTCGGGTTCTAGAAATTTTCAAGGGAAATAGTCACCCATAACCTAAGGATCAATATTATATTATTTTGTGCATGATTTCATAAAAAGTTTCTTGATTAAATCTTATTTTTACCAAAAACCCTAGGTTTTACTCTAAACCCATGATTTCTACTAATTTTTGTGTGCTAATCTACCCAAAACACAAGTGTTAAACTCACGTTTAAGTAGAAATTACTTACCTCACAATTGCTAAGTCGAATCTCCTCTTTGAAAGCTCCCCAAGTCGTCCAAGGATGAAAGAAATGGCCTAAAAATGTCTAAGTCCCACATTTAAAACAACCACACTGCCTTCGGGACTTTCGCACCTACGACTCGAGGACCGCACCTGCGGTCTAGCATCTGCGAGCCAGTGCTCGCACCTGCAGAAGAGGAGAAGAAGGCCAGGGGTCGCACATGCGGAATGAAGCCCGCACCTGCGGCTCCGCTTCTGCGCGAAAAAGCCCGCACCAGCAGAAATTGGGCAGCCCCTCTAAGGCCGCACCTGTGAGGATTCGACCACGCCTGCGGTCTCGCACCTGTGGCTGGTCCTTCGCAGGTGCGGTCGCACCACATCTGATGCACCAACAGCTCTTTTTGAGCTTGGTTTGCCTTGCGCGATGTCCGAATGGCTTCCGGGACCACCCGAGTCCCCGTCCAAATATAACAACAAGTTATAAATCATAATACGGACTCGTTCGAGCCTTCGGAACGTCCGAAACAACACTAAATCCAAGAATCATACCCCAAAACCAAATAAATCCAACTTAAGAACTTTAAGTTCTTGAATTCGCTTTCAACACGCCGAAACATACCTATACTACTCGGAATGACACCAAATTTTGCGAGCAAGTCATAAATGACATGACGGAACTATTCCCGGTCTTGAAATTCTGTTCGGACCTCGATAACACAAAAGCACATTCCAACCCTCATTTTTTAAACTTAAGGAATCATATTTCACTATTTGGCGCCGAAACGCTCCCGGGTCATTCGAAACTCGTTCCGAACATATGCCCAAGTCCAAAATCATCATACAAACCTACTGGAGCTTTCAAATCTCGATTCCGAGGTCGTTTACTAAAAATATTGACCAGAGTCAAACTTGGCCTTTAAGGCCAACCTTAAGGAACTAAGTGTTCCTATACCACCCCAAACTCCTCCGAATTCCGAACCAACCATCCTCGCAAGTTATAAATCAGTAAAATCAACCACAGGAAGTCTCATTTAAGGGAACAGGGTTCTAGAACACAAAACGACTGGTCGGGTCGTCACAGTATCCTTTTTGAATCGTAACTAAGTTAATTTGATTCCTTAATTGGCATCAATTTGTTCTGATTTCATCATGCCATACCGTAATTGAATGTTTTTTGTTTTAATTGGTAATTTGTGTCACAGAATCGGTATTGGGCTTAGTTGAGAATCCTAAGGATATGAGAGTGTTTGTTTGGATTAAAGAAGCTCTGTCATGGGCTTAGAGCAGGCTCAAGTTCTGAAATTTAATATTGGTTGTTTTATGGTAATAGATAACGGGTAAAAGAGGTGGTAAAATAGGGGATAAAAAAGGTTACTTGAGAAAAGTCTACTAGAAGGAATATTTTTGTAACTGCCAAATAAGCTTCTAGAAGATAGAAAGGGGACTGATAAGCAAAAGAAGGTAAAAAAAAGGTCAAGTATTAAGAGTTTTAGGGATTTAAAAATAAAAAGTAAGAGGAGTAGGGATGCAAAAGAAATAAAAGAAAGTTGTAACTGCCAGCCTACAAATAAGTGTCTTGGTTCATATTTTTTGGCATTTATTCTGCATCCTCAGTATTCAGAGATATTCCCTACACGACTCATTTACTCTGTTTAACCAAAGAATTGGATTCTTTGCCCAAAGTTATTTTAAGAAGAACACGGATTTCTGATAACCAAAGAATAAGATAATTATTGTAGGTAATTTGTAAATGGAAAGCAGTAAGATGCACAAAAATTAAGTATATTGCAATAGTAGTTCGAATGTTTTTCTTCTCCCCTTTATAGGTTATATTTTTCTCCCTTATATAAGGAATTTCCAAATATAACGTCTACCTTTTTCAGTGATTGAGCATTAATGACTAATTATGACACTAATGTAACGTTACAATGAATTAACCATAACTACTGCGTGAATGTTGTGTAACGTGTGGATCACTATTTTGAAGATCTCAGAATATGTCTTTTATTCTGCCTAGATACACTTTGACCGTGTCTCTTCATCTTCTCAATCAGGTTGAGACTTCCGTAGCTAATTAACCCATGGGTGTGATTGGTCGTGCCTCTTTTCCTCATACCTCTTCATAGAGTCCCGTCCAGCTGTCGTGTCTTCATTGCTCCACGTAGACTACTGAGTCATCAAGATTTATTACACGTGTGAAGCTCTTTTTTACCAGTACAAATAGTCCCCCCGCTTACCATATATTTATTAATTAATATTTGGTAAGTGGATACTCATTTATGGCGGGAATATTTTACCACCGCTTCACTCGAATCATTGCATCTTTTCCTGTACGTAAGCGTCGCTTGTCACTTCCATTTAATGTTTATGCCACATGGCGTTCCTGGGTTGGTTCTGTAATTTGTTCAGTGTCTTTTAGGGCTTTCTTGCGGCTGCATCAGTCACGAAGTGACATCTTCAATTATTGCTTTCACATTATTATTTTTTCCATTTTTTGACAGTTGTCTTCGAGTATAAATACCCCATTTTTCTTTTCTTTCACGAAAAACTTCTAACTTTCAAACTTTATTTGTAAAGAACTTTTTCCTTTGCCTTTGTAGATATTTCTTCTTCAAACCAATCTAAGAGAGTCATAAACGTTGACGAGTTGACACCCTCTTCCGCTCCGACTCGGAGTCGGAGGGGTGGTAGACTAAGGAGTTTAGGCTCTACTCCTTCGAGAGGCTCTTCTTCTTCCCAGATTGTTTCCTCTCCTTCTTCTAGTTCTTTAGTCTCTCCAAGAGCTAGAGCTTCCAGGTCTTTGTCCAGGGGTAGAGAACATCACGAACCCCTACGCGAACCACGAGTTGATGAAATCATTCCTGCTGAGTTTACCTTCACTAGGGATAGTCAGGTCCTTGTAGATCAGTCGTTATCCCTTGATAGTGTTGATAGGTATCCCACTCTTATTACCGAAGGTTTGATTCCCCTTGTTCGCAGGGAATGTTCTTGGGAGTCTGATTTTCCCATTGTTATTCCGAATAGTAATCAAAGAATAACGTCTTACAAGACGAGGCATTCTTTTGTTTACACTTACCCTTTTACTCTAGGGTTTAGACCTCCTATTGATCCAGTCATCATCGAATTTTGTCATTTCTTCAACATTTGCTTAGGACAAGTTGGTCCTCTTGTGTGGCAGGTTGTCGCGTGTCTTAAATGTTTAGCTTCTTTAGCCTTGGTTCCTTTTACCTTCACTCACCTCATTCATCTTTATTCTCCTACCTTATTTCGTCAAGGGGTTTTCACTCTGGCTGCTAGGAGCAAAAGAGTGTTGGTAACCCCTGATGACGATAAGGATAGAGGTTGGTACCTTCGGTACGTTGCTGTGCCCACTTCTGGTTTAGTGGCGAGGAAAATCTTCCCTTCCCTGAGAAGTGGAATCGCGCACGTGAGTACATTTTAGCTCACATTTGTTATTTTTTTTCTCTTTGCTTTAAGTGTTTAATTAACACCGTAGCGATTTTCTTCTTCTTTCAGAAATCATGGGTACTGTTGAGAATGTCTCCGGTATCCGTGATTGGGTAGAAAAGTTGTTGTCGGTTGCTCCATTGGAGGAAAGATCTTGGAAGTACTTCTCCGGGAAGTACGATTGGAAAGTGAAGACTCACGGTAAGTGAAACTTTTGTTTTCGCTTCTTTTCCTTACTCGAGCTTCTTTTTCTTCGTTTGTTTAACCTTTTTTCTTTCGACAGGGTTTTCTGCTCGGGGGATGTCTGCTGCATCCATTCCAAAGATGTCTTTGGCTCAGTCCTAGGAGATTATTACTGGTTCCTCTTCTTCCAAGAGGAAAGTTGGTGGGTCTAGGACCTTAGAAGAAGAAGAAGAAGAAGAAGAAGAAGAAGAAGAAGAAGAGGGCACTTTGGTGCATAGGTCACGTAGAAGAAGAGTGGTCTCAGACGATGAGTCTACACCCGTGGAAGTGTCTTCCGTACCTGATGTCAGACCTTCTACCCCCGGGTATTCTTCTTCTTCTCTTGAACATTATTTTGTGGATCATCTATTCCATGAAGGTTTTGGCTGCTGTTAATGAGGCACCTCTGGCTGTTTTTGCACCCTCCTTTAGAGAAATCTCTTCGTCCATTCTGGCTATTTCCTCTGCTCCTTTGGCCGTTTCTGGTCCCGCTACTGCCTTGCCCGTGGCTTTCTCAGCTCCTCAAGTTTCTGTGCCTGAGACTTCTTTAGCTCCACAAATTTCATTGTCCGTGGCTCCTTCATCTCAGCCTGCTTCCGTGCCTCCTGTTAGAGAAGTAGGGTCTTCCAGCAGGGAGATAAGGCAAGTGCTAATTGAGGTTCTGGTTGATGGGAGGATTTTTAAGAAATTCGGCCAACCCGAAGTGTGGCTGAAGCCTTTAATTGGCCCAACAAAGAGGACCAAGCTAGATAGTCACAGTTCTCTTACCTGGGCTAATGAGGTTGTGCATTCCTCCTTGAAGGTAACGTTCATTCTTTTGTATCTCATTCTTATACATGTAATTATCGTATCTAATTGATTTTCTTTTTGTAGATCAATCTCATAGGCACAGAACTCATGAAGAAGATTTCTAACACGGAGCAAGAGCTAAAGGAGTGGCAAGCTGAAGCAGGGAATTGGAAGGGGCAATATGAAAGCCTGAGGCTCGACATGGAAGCCTTAGAAGAAGAAAAGTGTACCTTGGAGCGGCATATGAGAGTCGTGGCTGCGGAGTTGGCAGTAGAGAAGGCTTCTTCTAACCAAACAGACAAAGACAATAGCATTCTTGAGTCTTCGTTTGCTGAGCAATTATCCCGTGCCTCGGAAGAAGTTAGGAGCTTGAAAACCTTGCTGGAGCAGTAGGAGGAATACTCAGGCGAGCTTGTGCAGTCACTCACCCGGACTCAGGAGGATCTTCGTGTTACTTTAGAAGAAATCCAATCTCTGGAGGAGTCAATTGTACCTTTGAGGGCTGCCCATGAAGCTGATGAAGCTGAGAAGGATGGGTTAAGAGCTGAGCTTCAGATATGGAAGAGAGATTATGAAATTATCGAAGAGGCGGTAGCTGTCGATGTTAGTTGGATGTACATGAATTCTCGCCTCGATACATTGACGTAAATGAGTCGGGGAGATTTTGACCTTAACGCTGAAATTGTTAAAACCAAGGAAGCCATGGAAAAGGCTCAACAAGGTTTGAATCTTTCCCCACCTGAAGGTGAGACTCCTGCAGTCCGAGCCTTCTCGTCCCAAGCTGCTCTTACTATCTCTGCTGATGAAGAAGTCAATCCCCTTCCTCAAGAAGATTAAGATGTTGATTCACCTTTTTTTTTATCTTTGTCTCAATTGGTGGTTACCCCCAGTCCCATCGGGGGTAAATTTGGATCTCTTTAAAGTCCCCAAATGACAACTTAGGGGCACCTCAATATATAAAAAACTCTATACGGCTAAGTATAAGTTAATACTTAGTTTTTACTTTAGCCGTTTTAATATATTAATGCAAGTATGACTTTTGTTTTCCGTTGAGTTTCTGTTCTACTCTTTAAGTCTTTTGCAAGCTTTTTTTTTCGAGGTTTTAGTTTTACCTCTGAGTTTTGCATATATAATGCTTTAGATTACTCGCACCTTTTCGTAATAGGCACGGTGTCATATAAAATGTGTGCCTTTTTGTAGTAGGCATAATTTGTGAAAGAGGGTCCTTTCTGATCGACACTTAATGAAGAAGACGTCTCAACTTCATAAAGGTGTAATAATGCAATAGAGTGATAGGAATTTTTCACATGTTAAGAATGTTTCTGAGGAAAGTTTTTTGTTTGAACTTTCACAATATTTTACATGTGTTTGATTATCGTCTAAAACTCATGTTGCAACTGTTTTCTTTTAACAGATTTGATATACACTTGTATTTCGTAACTGTTTTCCGTATGTAACATTTTTTTCGATTTAATACAAGAGAGCAACTGTTTTTAGTTCGTAACAGTTTTTATTCAAGTTGGCGTTTTCACCCGTAACTGTTTTTGTTGACAACAATTTTCAATAAGCATGAGGGAAATGCTCTTAACTGTTTTATTTGATAACAGATTTTTGAACAAGTACAAAGATTTTGATCTTTCATCCATAACTGTTTTTGGTTACAATAGTATTTCTTTTGAATAAGTACAAAGATGTGCATTTCTTCCTCATAGCTAACATTTTACCTTTTAACCTGAACATGTTCGAAGGTTTTTTGGATTAGGCTTTGTGTTTGAGTCTTTGGCTCTTTAGATTTTGCTCGTATCACTTGACTTGTTGGATAGATGGATCTTCAGGCTCGAGCTTTAACTTTTTGATATTATTTTTTTGCTTTGTCTTTACCTTCCATACTGTATTGTCCCCAAGTGTTTGAGCTTTGAAGAATGAAATCTCGAGCACTTGACTATTCCTTCCTTGTGGTCCTTTTCCTGAAAAGAAAAAACATGCGGGACTCGAAGGTATATAGTTTTTAGATGATGAATGCTTAACCATTTAAAACGTCCATCAGAAAGTGTAACCCTAGACTGGAAATTTAGTTATTTCCTCGCATTTTTGCAGGTCTAATATCATCATCTAGTGATGGGTTAGCTTTATACCTATCATCTAAAAAGGTTAGTAAAATTTTAAATGTTCAAAATAAAATTGAACGTGTGATACCTGACCGGGGGTACTTCTTTTCCTTAAAAGTAGTACTTCTTCAAGTGAATGGCATTCCAACTTGTTGGTAGGATTCTCCTGTCCATAGCTTCCAACTCGTAGGCGCCCTTCCCAGCTATTCCTCGGATTTTGTAGGGTCCTTCCTAGTTTGGATTTAGTTTTCCTGCGCCTGCTTCCTTCGTTGATTGAAAGACTTTTTTGAGGACGAAGTCCCTAATCTTGAAGTACCTGAGATGAGCTTTACGGTTGTAATAATTCTCTATGATTTGTTTTTGAGCTGCCATCCGTATCAGTGCTGCTTCTCTTCGTGGTTCGAGCAGGTCCAGATTGGTCCTCAATTCGTCGACGTTTGCTTCCTCCGTGGCTGTTGTAAGCCTTAAGCTTGGTTCGCCAATCTCTACAGGTATTAAGGCTTCTGAGCCATAGACAAGCGCGAACGGAGTTTCTCCCGTGGCTATTTTTGAAGTTGTTCTGTATGACCATATTATTGCTGGTAAATCATCAGGCCAGTTTCCTTTGGCTCTATCTAGTCGCTTCTCTAGATTGTTGATGATGACTTTATTCGTTGACTCAGCCTGACCGTTAGCCACGGGATGTATGGCGTTGAAGTGATCCGTTTAATTTGCCAGCTTTCGAAGATTCTGTGATTTGTGAGCCTATGAATTGTGGGCCATTATCACACACGATCTCCTTTGGTATCACAAAGCGGCATATTATGTTTCTCCATAAGAAACTTTTAACTTCCTTTTCTCGCACCTGTTTGAACGCTTCTGCCTCTACCCATTTTGTAAAATAGTCGGTTAGCACGAGCAAAAACCGTACTTGTCCTTTAGTTGTGGGAAGAGGTCCCACTATGTCCATCCCCCATTTCATGAAGGGCCATGGGGATATTATTGGATGCAATAATTCCGCTGGTCGATGCATGCTATTGGTAAACCTTTTGCACCTGTCGCATTCGGATACGAAGTCCTCAGCCTCTTCTTCCATCTTAGGCCAATAATATCCAGCTCTGATTAAGGTTTTTACTAAGGATCTCGCCCCTGAGTGATTTTCACAGTGTCCTTCGTGGACTTCTTTCATCGCAAACTCCATTTGGTTAGGTCCGAGGCATTTTCTTAGGGGCCCTCAGAATATTTTGTGATATAATGAGTTACGAATGAGGCAGTACCGTGCAGCTTTGCGGCGAAGTGCTTGAGTTGTTTTCTTATCTTCAGGTACGGTGCCATTCTATAAAAAATTTCGGATTTCGTTTCTCCAATCCCAGGTTAAATTGTTGAAAGTTACCTCATTTCTACCCTGGTCGATTACTGAATGGAATAGATGAACGACAATTGCATTGTCCTTGTTTGTTACTTCCTTGACTGCTGCGAGGTTAACTAATGCATCTGCTTCTGCATTTTCCTCTCTAGGTATTTGTACTACCTTCCATGTTTTGAATTGTCTCACGAGCTCTCTTGCCTTTTCTAGATATTGTAGCATCCGAGTCTCTCGAGCGATGTAAGTCCATTGCATCTGATTTACTACCAGTTGGGAATCGCTTTTGATCACGATTTGCTCGATTGAAAGCTCTCGTGCGAGTTCTAATCCTGCAATAATAGCTTCGTACTCTGCTTCATTGTTAGTTATAGGATAACATTTGATAGCATGTCGTGTCTTTTCACCCGTGGGTGATATTAAGACTATGCCTAAGCCGACACCTTTTATATTGGAAGAACCATCGGTAAATAGGGTCCATAGACCCGGATTAACACCGTTGAAGAGTTGTAACTCTTTTTCCACTTCAGGGACAATGTTATTACTAAAATCAGCGACAAAATCAGCTAAGATTTGAGACTTGATTGCAGTCCTAGGCCGATATATTATTTCATGCTCACTTAATTCTATGGCCCACTTGGCTAATCTTCCTGATAGTTCTTGTTTATGCAGTATGTTTCTTAATGGGTACGAGGTCACAACTGTGATTGGATGACATTGAAAATATGGCCTTAATTTTCTTGATGCCACTATTAGAGCTAAGGCTAACTTTTCTAGATGTGGATACCTAGTTTCAGCATCTAGTAATGTCTTGCTTACATAATAAATAGGAGATTGTTTACCTTTATTCTCCCTTACCAATACATCACTTATAGAAATTTCCGAGACAACAAGGTAGACGTATAGTCGTACCCCTCCTTCGGCTTTAACAACAACGGAGGTTTTGATAGATAAGACTTTAGGTCTTTGAGAGCCTGCTGACATTCTTCAGTCTATTCGAACCGGTTTTTCTTTTTGAGAACTGCAAAGAATTTAAAACTTTTCTCGAAAGATTTTGAAATAAATCTTCCTAAGGCTGCAATTCTTCCCGTTAGTCTTTGAACTTCTTTTTTGTTTATAAGTACATCAGGTATTTCTTCTATAGCTTTAATCTGATCAGGATTTACCTCTATTCCCCTGTTTGATATAAGGAAACCCAAGAATTTACCTGATTCTACGCCAAAAGCGCATTTTTCTAGATTCAGCTTCATATTATACCTGCGTAAAATGTCAAAAGTAATAGAGAGGTGCTGGAAATGGTTTTCTGCCCATGTTGATTTTACCAGCATGTCATTGATGTAAACTTCCATTGTTTTTCCCAGATGTTCCTGGAACATCTTGGTCACTAGCCTTTGATAGGTGGCTCCAACGTTTTTTAAGCCAAAAGGCATGACTTTATAACAATAAGTCCCCTTGCTTGTAATAAAGGAAATTTTTTCCTCGTCTGAGGGATCCATTTTAATCTGATTATAACCAGAATACGCATCTAGAAAGCTTAACAATTCATGACCTGCGGTGGCATCAATCATTTGATCTATATGTGGTAATGGGAATGAATCTTTGGGGCATGCTTTATTTAAGTCAGTATAATCTACGCATACTCTCCATTTTCCATTCTTTTTAGGTACTACCACAGTGTTAGCTAGCCAGTTAGGGTACGTTACCTCTCATATTGAACCAATCTTTAAGAGTTTCTGTACCTCTTCGTCAATCATTTGGTTCTTAAATGGTCCTTGCTTTCTTTTCTTCTGCTTAACATGTACGAAGGATGGATCTTCATTTAGTTTATGAGTCATCACCTCTAGCAGGATACCTGTCATATCTAAGTGGGACCATGCAAAGCAATCTGTGTTAGCCTTTAAATAATCAATTAACTTACCTCTTAGACCAGGACTCAGCCTCGTGCCTATATACACTTTTTGTTCAGGTTTTTGTTCAGACAATGGAACAGCTTCGAGCTCTTCCGTAGTTGTTTTGATGTGCTCGTCTTCCCCCGGTTCATGAATGACGTCCGGTCTAGAATCTACATATGTGTGGTCCAATGCCTCTTCTGTGGTGACTTGATTCACTTTCTCGTAAGTATTTTCTTTCGTACATGTTTCAGCAGTAATACCTTCTATACCTATTTAGGTAGTAATTTCTTCCATGCCTGTTTGGGCGGTGTCACCTGCTTGGGAGATTTCCTTATCCTTTGATTCTTTCACCTCTACTTTTTTGTTGTAGTGTACCACGGAATTTATATTTCTCGCGGTTTGCTAATCGACTCTAATTTTCTGAATCCGCCATTCAGAGGGGAATTTAATTACCTGATGCAAGGTGGAGGGTATTGCTTTCATGCCGTGGATCCATGGCCTTCCCACGATTACGTTATAAGTCATGTCAGTATCGATGACTTGGAACGGGGTACTTTTGATCACTCCCTCAGCATAGGTGCTAACTTCAATTTCTCCTTTTGTTATAACCGTAGAGTTATGAAACTCTGATATGGCTCGTGCCCTTGGGATTACTTGATTACCCAATAGCATTTCTTCCATGACTCTTAACAAAATGATATTGACTGAACTACCTGGATCAATCAACACTCTTTTTACGTTAGTGTCATGAATAAGTAAAGATATTACCAGAGCATCGTTGTGAGGAAGCATTAATCCGCCGATATCTGCATCATCGAAGGTTATATCGTCTGCTTCCAGATTTTCACGAACCCGCTTTCCGTGTGTAATTGTGAACTTCGTGGTCGTTTTGCAGACCACTCCGTTTACTTCTTCACCTCCGTGTATCACGTTGATGGTTCGTTTTGGAGATTGAGGTTTTGGGGGCTCCTGCATATTCTTCATGTATGCCTGTTTACCTTTTTCACTAAACAATTCTGTCAAATAGCCCTATTTGAATAATTGTTCTACCTCACCTTGCAAAAATCTTCAATCTGCAGTTCTGTGTCCATGATCATTATGGAATTCACACCAGAGATCTGGGTTCCTCTTATTCGGATTCGACCTCATCTCTTTGGGCCATCGAACCTTATCACCCAAATTTCTTAACACTGAAATTAGNGTCCCTTCTGGATCTAGATGAGGACGAGCTCGCATCTCTGCTTGGTCGTCCATAATAAGACCTGGTTTTTTCGAACCTTGGACGAGTATTACGTCCTGATGGTCCCAAATAAGGATTGTACTTGTTTTTACTTGATCTCCTGTCTGATTCTGAACGTTTGGATATGGTATAATCTTCCTCTTTCGGACGAGCAATGGTATCTTCTTCTATTCGAAGTTTAGTATTGTACCTGTTATAAACATCGTTCCACGTTATAGCTGGGAATTCTCTCAAGCTTTCCTTGAGTCTCCCCGTGGCTTCTGAGCTTTTGTCATTTAGATTACTTGCGAATGCCATGGCTGCCCAATTATCAGGCACCCTTGGTAGTTGCATTCTTTCTCGTTGAAACCTGTCTACAAATTCACGAAGTAGTTTCGTGTCTCCTTGTTTTATTTTAAAGATGTCTTCCATCCTTTTCTCAACTTTTTGCGCATCGGAGTGTGCCTTTATGAAAGAATATGCAAGCTCAGCAAAAGAATCAATAGAGTTTTCAGGGAGAAGGGAGAATACCAGGTCAGCGCCCCTTTGGTAAGTGTTTCTCAAAACTTTTTAACTAGGACCGACTCAATTTCTTGTTTTGTTAAGTCGTTGCCCTTCACTCCGATGGTAAAAGCAGTCACATGGTCGCGTGGGTCGGTTATCCCGTCATACTTAGGTACGTCAGGCATTTTAAACTTCTTTGTAATGGGTATGGGTGTTGCGCTTGGTTTCCAAGGTTGTTGAGAATATCTATCAACGTCAATGCCTTTGATAACATGTGGTACTCCAGGAATTTGTTCGATTCGATTGTTTTGTCCCTTCACCTGTTTCTACAAAGTTAGTAATAAAGTCTGTAATTCAGAGTTATTAGACATACCTGGTCTCGCTTCGAGAGATTCATTAGGAGTATCTCCTTTTCCTGAGTTTGCCAACCCAGATTGAGGATTTTCCATGGTGATGGTGTTATTGGGGGGTGGTGTCAGTGGTGCAGGTAACGCTGCTGGTAATCCCCTCGCAAATCTTGGCTCACATACTCTGCAATCATTTGCTTTACCCGATCTTGTTCCACTGTTTGATCATTATTATTGTTGTTATTATTGGATCTTTCTGGAGATTGGTCCCTTGAACCACATGGGGTTCCTGAAGGCGAAGGAACTGGGGTTCCATTCCTTTGCTGGTTGTTGTCGTTGGAGTTCGACATAGTTCAGAGGATATCGCTTGAAAAGCAAACAAAGATTATCAGATTCCGGGTAACGGATCCAATTTGTTTAACCAAAGAATTGGATTCTTTGCCCAAAGCTATTTTAAGAAGAACACGGGTTTCTGATAACCAAAGAATAAGATAATAATTGTAGGTAATTTGTAAATGGAAAGCAGTAAGATGCACAAAAAGTAAGTATATTGCAATAGTAGTTCGAATATTTTTCTTCTCCTCTTTACAGGTTATATTTTTCTCCCTTATATAGGGAATTTCCTAATATAACATCTACCCTTTTCAGTGATTGAGCATTAATGACTAATTATGACACTAATGTAACGTTACAATGAATCAACCTGTTGCGTGAATGTTGTGTAACGTGTGGATCACTAATTTGAAGATCTCTGAATCTGTCCTTTATTCTGCCCAGATACACTTTGACCGTGTCTCTTTATCTTCTCAATCAGGTTGAGACTTCCGTAGCTAATTAACCCATGGGTGTGATTTGCCGTGCCTCTTTGCCTCATACCTCTTCATAGAGTCCCGTCCAGATGTAGTGTCTTCATTGCTCCACGTAGACTATTGAGTTATCAAGATTTATTACACGTGTGAAGCTCTTTTTTACCAATACACACTCCGGAGCACATACACAACTCAATTCACTCTCATTCTCTCTCATCTGATACACACTCTTGACACTCATCCTCACATATTCTCATTCACGCAAAGCAGTTGAAAAATTTCAGAAGCCACTCTGAAGAGTTCTGAAAACTCAAAAATTTCATTTAGGATATGAAATACTGAAAAACTTCAAAAAGAGGAAAGAAAATAGGAGTGCATTGGATATTCTGCAAGCATTCAATTTCTGCTCCTTAGCCAAGCATTCCTGGGTTTGTCTAAACACTGTTTGGTGGAATTGCTGTTGAGTGCTGCGGATTTCCTTCATTCCTGGGCTCCAGATCTAGTTCTTATTGCTGTTTCTCATTGTTCTGTTTCTACATCAAGGTACTTTCCTTGATTTCGATCGTGTAATTTGATTTGGCTTAACCATATTTGTTAAATTGATTTCATGAAACTACATGTTCTTCTCTGTTGAGTTAGTGATTGCCATCACTGATTTGTATGCTTGTGCTTGTATTTGAATTACAAGTTTGTGTTAATTGTGAATATGTGGCTGTGATTTGCAGATTTAACCATTAATTGGTCAGACCAATGAGTTCTGAACCCTAAAAATGGGATTGAAGTCCCTGGATGATAGGCAGGCTAAGTTGTGAGTTAATTGTCTCTTGTTTAGGTCTAGATATGATTATCAATGAATTGTGCGTACAATATAAACTATTCATTCTATGTAATTTCATTAAAAATTGTAATTAAAGTGCCCATAGTCGTAAATGCCGGAATTTTAGCTAGTCTGCTCTGAAGTTTAAATGCAAGATTTGGAGAGGATGTGTGTTTGCAATTAATCCTCTATTAATCTGAAGATCTGGATAGGGATATGAGTTCATTAGATAGTCGTGTCATGTACTTGTTAACAATTTTCAAATCTTGGATATTAATGCAAGTTATAAATACAACAATAATATTCTCTTGTTTTATAATTAATTCAAGTCCTGTTGCCTGTCCGGATAAGAAATAAATTTGTTAGAATTCAAAGTAGTAGCTCTTGCCAGAATTCATGGTTACAACTTACAACTGTAATTGAAGTCATAACCTTATTTTAGTAGAGCCTGTTGATGGACCCATATTATCCGGTGGCACCTGATCTAGACATGGATGTTCTTTTTGGGCTTTTTCCATTTGAGCCCAGTTTTCTCCGATTTGGTTCTACAACGCTATTTGGACCACAATGTGATGAGCATAGTTAAATGTTGTCATTTTTAGAACACGGTCCATTTATAAGTAATTCCAGATATTCCAAAGAACTATTTTGTGACACAAAAGATGATTTTAACACTTAACTAATACGGTGCCATTTGAATGCTCGATTTATAACTGTTGTTGTGGGAGAACTCTGCAATGGAAAGAATTGATCCCAAGCACCCCCAAAATCCATCACACGCGCACGAAGCATATCCTCCAATATCTGAATAGTGCACTCGGATTGTCTGTTCGTCTGAGGGTGAAATGTCGTACTCAACTTCACCCGTGTGCCTAAATCATGTTGTACGACTCTCCAGAACTGTGATGTAAATTGTGTACCCCGTCAGAGATGATATGTACCGGCACGCCATGAAGCCTAACAATCTCGCGAATGTAATCCTGAGCCAGCTTCTCTGAAGAGTAAGTAGTAACCATAGGAATGAAATAAGCTGACTTGGTCAATCTATCCACAATTACCTAAACTGCATCAAACTTCCTCTAAGTCTGTGGGAGCCCAACAACGAAATCCATAGTGATTCGCTCCATTTCCATTCCAAAATCTCTAGCTTCTAAAGCAATCCACCTGGACGCTGATGCTCATACTTCACTTGCTGACAATTTAGGCACCGAGTTACATACTCCATTATGTCCTTCTTCATTCTCCTCCACCAGTAATGCTGCCTCAAGTCCTGATACATCTTTGCGGCACCTAGATGAATGGAGTACCGCAAACTGTGAGCCTCCTGGAGAATCAACTCACGCAAACCATCTACATTGGGCACATATAGCATGCCCTGCATCCCTAATACACCATCATCCCCAATAGTGACCTCCTTGGCATCACCATGCTCAACCGTGTCCTTAAGGACAAGCAGATGGAGGTCATCATACTGACACTCCCTGATACGATCATAAAGAGAAGACTGAGAAACCACATAAGCCAAAACTCTGCTCGGCTCATAAACATCCAATTTGACAAACTGGTTGGCCAAATCCTGAACATCCAAGGCTAAGGCCTCTTTGCTACTAGTAGATATGCTAAACTGCCCAAACTCTTCGCCTTGCGTATCAAGGCATCGGACACCACATTGGCCTTCCCCCGATGATAGAGAATGGTGATGTCATAATCCTTAAGCAGATCCAACCATCTCCGCTGCCGCAAGTTAAGATCTTTCTGTTTAAACAGATGTTGTAGACTCCGGTGATCGGTGTAGACCTCACAAGGGACACCATACAAGTAGTACCGCTAGATCTTCAAGCATGAGAAACAACTGCTAACCGAGGTCGTGGAGAGGATAGTTCTTCTCATGCACCTTCAGCTATCTAGACGCGTAGACAATCACCCTATCGTCGTGCATCAACACCACACCGAGAACAATGCGTGACGCATCACAATACACCATATAAGACCCCAAATCAGTAGGCAATACCAACACTGGTCTGTAGTCAAAGCAGTCTTGAGCTTTTGAAAGCTCTTCTCACACTCCTCGGTACACCAGAACGGAGCAACCTTTTAGGTCAATCTGGTTATAGGTGCTGCAATGGATGAGAAACCCTCTACAAATCAACGGTAATACCCCGCCAAGCTAAGAAAACTCTGTATCTCCATAGTTGAGGATGATCTGGGCCAACTCTTTCCTTCTTCAATCTTTTTCAGATCTACCTTGATCCCCTCACTCGATATTATGTGACCCAAAAATGCCACTGAATCTAGCCAGAATTCATACTTCGAAAATATTGCATATAACTTCCTTTCTCTCAATATTTGAAGCACACCCCTCAGGTGCTGCTCATGATCCTCCCGACTCCGGGAGTACACCAAAATGTTGTCAATAAACATAATGATGAAAGAGTCAAGATAGGGATGAAATACACTGTTCATCAAGTGCATGAATGTTGTTGGGGCATTGGTCAGCCCAAAGACATCACAAGGAACCCTTAATGACAATTCCGAGTCCTAAAAGCAGTCTTCAGCATATCTGGCTCCCGAGTCTTCAACTGATGATAGCCTGAACACAAGTCGATCTTAGAGATTATGCTGGCACCCTAAAGCTGGTTTCTAAGCTGCCTACATATCCCTGGTTTTACAGGAATTAGGTCGTGTGTAGTTCTGGATTCATCGGCGGAGTGTACCGATAAAGTTACTACAAGGACGGTCACGAGATTTCGGGATAGGTGAAGAATGGTTATGGTGAATGGTCAGGTTTGAGATAATTTGTAGGAACTGGAGCGGGATTGCTCTTTTTGGTATAACGGTTGCTTATCGTGTCACCTGCAAGTAAAGAGATACTACGAGCATATATTTATGCGGAAATTTAAACATGATGCAGATTCCCTTCGGACCATGAGAATTGTCTTCGAACGGTTAGGATGACATCTTTAGACCATGATGTCCTGGGCCATGAATTGTTCAGTGAGGGATTCGTAGGCCATGAAATGATGTTCTCGGGCCATGAGAATGGTGCCTCCGAACCATGACGCCTTTGAATAATGATATGCAACTTTGAGAGATCCTCAAGCCATAACATGGTGTTTTCCGGCTATGAGGATGATGCCTTTAGACTATGACGCCTTTGGACAAGTTGGTGATATTTCAGCCCATGAGATGCAATAACATGATGTCAAGAGCAACAAGACAAGGCTTAGTCTTGTGAAGTTGAGGGCAGAGCTTAGCCCGAAAGAAGAGAAAGTAGATAGTGCGGGAGAGACAATGCTTAGTCTCGGCAAATAAAAAGGCAATGATTGGCCTTATGCAAATAGAAAGCAGGGCTTAGCCTCATGCAAGATTCGGGACAGGGCTTAGTCCATGCAGATGGAAGGCAGTCCTTAGCCTTTATGTGAATATGGAGGTAGGGCTTAGGCTCATGCTTAGCCTCATGCATATATGGAGACAGAGTTTAGTCTCATGCAAGATTTCTAGACATAGCTTAGTCCCATGCAGATGAAGGCAGAGCTTAGCCTTATGCAAATATGGAGGCAGAGCTTAGCCTCATGCAGATATGGAGATAGAGCTTAGTTTCATGCAAGATTCGGGATAGAGCTTAGTCCCATGCAGATGAAGGCAGAGCTTAGCCTTATTCAAATATGGAGGCAGGGCTTAGCCTCATGCAGATATGGAGATTTAGCTTAGTTTCATGCAAGATTCGGGACAGAGCTTAGTCCCATGCAGATGAAGGCAGAGCTTAGCCTTATGCAAATGGAGGCAGGGCTTAGCCTCATGCAGATATGGAGACAGAGTTTAGTCTCATGCAAGATTTTGGGATAGGACTTAGTCCCATGCAAATGAAGGCAGAGCTTAGCCTTATGAAAATATGGAGGCAGGGCTTAGCCTCATGTAGATATGGAGATAGAGCTTAGTTTCATGCAAGATTCGGGACAGAGTTTAGTCCCATGCAGATGAAGGCAGAGCTTAGCCTTATGCAACTAGAGGCAGGGCTTAGCCTCATTCAAATATGCGGGACAGGTCTCAGTCCCATGCAGAATAGGATAAATAGCCGGTGATAGCAGTGTTTTCTTAGTTGGTAGTACACTTCAGTATTGCGGTTGTTATGAAGATTGTGACTTTGAAGCATGTATATTCTTTGTTCCTGCATCCAAAGAAAAATTGTGAGTTCTGTAAAGGCGGAGGTTGGTTTGCGTCTCCGTCGGCTTGCTTTGCTTGCTTTGCTCGGTCTGAAGATCCTGTTCAAATCATTGGGGGTAGCGTTTGCTAAACAAAGTTATTTCAAAAGAAAGCATGCATAGTTTTCAAAGTCATAGTAAAAGATATGTTTTTTAGAAAATTGGTTAAATGAACTAGTGACTATGACATGATCTGAGACATTGCGACTTCTCTTGCTGTAGAATTTTGAGGGTCCCCCTCAAAATTCTACCCCAGTTAGACGGACAAACATTTCTGACTGTTGTATATGCTGCGATCACTCAACTTGCTTCAGAATTTTGAGGGTCCCCCTCAAAATTCTACCCCAGTTAGACGGACAAACATTTCTGACTGTTGTATATGCTGCGATCACTCAACTTGCTTCAGAATTTTGAGGGTCCTCCTCAAAATTTTGCCCCAATTTCTGATAATGGGGAAAGTGGAAATTTTATTGAATTGTGACCGAACCCACAAGGCTGCCTACGTATCTCCTCTTAAACGGGAATCAGGTCGAGCGTAGTTCAATTTACATCATTTGCGGAAACATAAATAATTACACATAGTATCGCTTGACTGCATCTGAATTTATTAGTTTTTGCCATACTTCTTCGTCCATTTCTGCAAGTATGAGGGCTCCCCCTGTCAATACTCTGTGAACCATGTAAGGACCTTTCCAGTTGGGAGAGAATTTCCCTTTGGCTTCATCCTGATGCAGAAAGATCTTCTTCAACACTAGCTGCCCCGGTGCGAGCTGTCTTGGTCTGACCCCTCTTGATTTTCAGGCTCATGTCTGGCTTGAATTTCCTGAGTTTCTGCTTTACTGGCGGACACATCGGGTTTGTGGGAAACTTGTGAGCCACAATAGATGTACTTAACTCGGTCATGTCGTCGTATGACCATACAAAGATGTCCTCATACTTTTTCAGGAACTGTGTGTACTCTTCTTTTTCTGATGGTGATAAGTGAATGCGGATGCGGGTCTCCTTGACAGTTTCAGAATCTCCTCCTAAGTTGATTATCTCAGTCTCGTCCAGGTTGGACTTGGGATTGTTCTCAAAATCCTCTACTTCCCTGACGATTTCCTCGGGTATGAAATCCTCTTCTTCTGAATCACTATCCTTTTGTTGTGTTGCCTCTTTACATGTCACAGTTGTTGGTTCATCAAGACAGGAAATAGTAATGATGTATAGATAAATATATGAGAGAAAATGGTAATAATAAATATCGATCCATTAAAATATAAAAGATATTTTCAATAATTTATACAACAATTTTGGAACACTAGAGATTTTATTTAAAACAAATGCAAAAAAGGGAAATCATTTTCTTAGAAAACAAAAAAATAAACAATGTTGTTCAGCCTTGCTACCCCGGGACTCGTCGGGCCCTGGATGGTCTGACAGTCCAATTCTTGAGGAATGATCCTTTCTCCACAGCTCGGTTGGTAGGGCCTTCCTCCTCCTCCTCCTCAACAATTACACAACAATCTATGTCATCATCTTCCAGGAACAAGTTCCTCAAAGCGGCCAATGCTTCTTCCTCCTCTGATCCCCATATGATGTCGTTCTGCTGGAAAGTCTGACTCAGGTGTGATACAGGCTGCTCAAGTGGATAATACGGACCATGCCACGGTGGTGACCAGTCATTGTATTCTTGCCAGGTGTACCGATATCCTAGCCCAAAGATTGATGTTTCAACTGTATTGGCTTGGAGATACCATGAAGGTTTTTGCCAAGACCCTTGCCGGGTTCATATCCTCTCCACGCTAGCATACATTCTATCTTGCTACTCCACCACTTATCTTTCTCGATTGCATTGACCCGCTCGATGTGATGATAAGTTTCTCCCTGAGACTTCTTCTGTTCTCAACCACCGTGATAGTATGACGGTTGTAAATGGGGTTGCTCCCATCTCCATGGATAATCACCTCTTGATGGTTCTATTCAAACTTCACTGTCTGATGCAAAGTTGATGCCACAGCCCCAGCGGCGTGTATCCACGGTTTTCCCAACAATAGATTATAGGATGCAGATATGTCCAGCACCTGAAACTCGACATCAACCCATGTAGGCCCCATCTGCAAACAGAGATTCATTTCCCCAATGGTAGCCCTCTAAGACCCATCAAATTCCTTCACGTTCATGGTCCCTTCTCGTATCTCATACAGGCCTTAGCCCAACATCTTCAGTGTTGTCAATGGGAAAATATTGAGACTGGATCCCCCATCTATCAGAATTCTGGAAATGAAATTGTCCTCACATTGCACGATAATGTGCAGTGCCCTGTTATGATTCAAACCCTTGGGTGGCAGCTCGTCCTCGTGGAAGGTGATTTTGTGACTTTCCAGCACCTGTCCTACCATATTGGCCATTTCTCCGACAGTGGTGTTGTTAGGTACATATGCCTTACTTAACATCTTTAAGAGAGCATTCATGTGCACTTCTGAATTCTGTAGCAGTGACATGATAGATATCTGAGCAGGAGTCTTGTTCAAATGATCGGTAGCTGAATACTCATTTGCTTTCACTTTCCTCCAAAGGTTGTTCGGGCATGTTTCAATAACGGGCGGTCTGTTAGAAGCCTGCTTACTGGATTCTCCCAAATGCTCTGGTGTATAGACTTTTCCTGTTCTGGTCATTCCTTGTGTTGCGCCGGATTCTTCTATTTTATTTTTTCCTCTTCTTCTAGCTTCCGCCACATAATCCCAGGGTATAGCCTTGGTATTGAAAGGCGGCGTGGTTGACACTGTCACTGTGAAAGGTGTGGTTACTTCCACCTCGAATGGAACATGCACAGCTGCGGGGGGTGCTATCTCAACTTCAAATGGAACTGATGCAGCTATGTCAACCTCCACTGGCGGCTGTATTTGTACTATAATAGGATTGAGCGTGACTGCGGGTTTCTTAGGATGGTCACCCTCTTTGATAAGTCCAATTGATCCCTCGGGATCCCACTCCTCATCGGTCTCTATCACATTGATGCCTTCACCCCTATGATCTGGGAGGGGGTTGTTGCGGACGTTGGGTGTAGCTTCTTTGGCCTGAATGACCTTATTATCAATCAAGGTATGGATCTTATCCTTTAGTGTTTGGCACTCGTCAATGGTGTGCCCTTTCATGCCAGAATGATATGCACAGGTCTTATTTGGGTTGACCCATTGAGATGAATTCTCTACAGTCGCAACAGGGATAGGAGTGACATAGGCAGCAGCCTTCAACCTTTCATGCAGCTGGTCAATGGGTTCGGCAATAGTAGTGTATTATTTAGGTGGTCTGCGGTCAAAGTTAGGCCGAGGTATTAGGTAGTTTGGGCGAGTTGGAGGTGACTGAAAATGAGAGGGTTGGGAATTATATGTGTGATAAGCAGTGGCTGGTTGGGAATATCTGAGAGGTGATGGTTGATATGTGGGTGGAGGTGCTTGGTATGTAAGTAGGGAGGTTTGATATACAAGGGGCGTTTTGGGTCCTTGGGCGACCATTACTGTTCCTGCATCTTTCTTCTTCGATATACCCCTTGACTGTAGTGCTTTGTTAGTGGCCTGCGATGCCTTAAATTTTGTCAGCATACCGCTTTTAATGCCCTCTTCAATCCTTTCTCCGAGTTTGATAATATCAGAGAACTTGTTGTTTTCAATAACCATCAATCTTTCATAGTACTGCGGATCCTATGCTCTGACGAAGAAATGTTCATCTGTTCCTCGTCTAATGTCGGCCTGAATTTGGATGCTTCTAACCTCCAACGAGTGGCATACTCGCGGAAGGTCTCAATGGGCTTCTTCTTTAAGTTCTGAATGTAGAAGACATCCGACGCATTCTCTGTGTTAAAACTGAATTTGTCCATGAAGTCAGACGACATACTCACCCAGTTGGCCCACTTCTTAGGATCCCGGTTGATGTACCAGGATAAAGCATCTCCTGTAAGACTCCTCATGAAAATCTTCATTCGGATACTTTCATCCTTTCCGACCCCTACAAGCTTGTTGCAATAAGTCCTCAGGTGAACCCTGGGATCACCTGTTCCGTCAAACATTTCGAACTTGGGAGGCTTGTAATTCTCCGGCAATTCTATATTGGGCTGTATGCATAGGTCTTCATAGTTCAGTCCTTCTATCCCTTTGCTTCCTTCGACGCCTTGAACCCGACTTGTCAACTTCTTGAGCTCTTCAGCCAAGTTCTTAATGAGCAGGTCCTTCTTAAAGGATTCTGGTGCATAGGATACGGGCTGAGTGGAGTGAGGTAGGGTTTCCACGTATATAGGGTTGTTTGTGTGACCGGGAGTTTAGGTATAATGGTGATCATTGGAGTTCTGGGGTTCGGGAATGATTTGTGGGTCATTTGTGGAGTATGTAGGTGTTTTGCTGGTATTGTGGAGGGATAGTTTGATTATGTGGAGGGGTTGTGTAATGGTGGGGTGCAGGAGGATTTTGTAGGTGCTTGTTGGGTGTGTTTTGCGGTGGTGCGGGGTTCTGAGTGTTTGAATGGTTGACATATGGGAGATTGAGTGTGAGGGATAGATTTTCTAAGCTCCGGACCTGCTTGAGCTCACCCTGGAGTTTTAGTATTTTCTGCTCAAGTCGTGATACTACATAATTTGGGGCCTGTACTTCGGCCATCAGAAGCTTCTGCATGTTCAACATGTGTGTTGTTGTCTCTTTTGGTGTTGTTCAAATTATCCATCTTTGCTTTCCCTTTGACTTTTGGTGGACTTGGAGGAGGAGAAGGTGGAGGGCCCATGGATCTAGTATGATAAGCTGATGATGCCAGTATGCATGAACCAACCTTTGGGGAATGGGAATAATCAAAAGAAAGAAAGAAAGAAAAACAAAAGGTAGCAAAGTTAGTAAGAATTCTGAAAAGAGTATTTGCGGTATTTAAACACATATTGCGGAATGTAAATTCGCGTCCTATTTTGGGAGCCTCGTTGTGCCCGAGGTAGTCCTAGCGAAAAGTTGTTTTGGAGAACTTAGATGACAATAATTGTCTCATTAAAAATAGATGAATCCAACACGATACTAAGATAATAAAAGATATGACACTTCTGGCATTTGGCTTTATTACATTTAGGAAAAGCAGGTTAATCTAATCTACTTGGTCCCAGAAGGAACTTCCCCAGGCTTAATCTTTTTGACTCCATCAATCAGGTCCCCCAGTTCGCGCATGCCCAACAACAGGTATACTCTTGCTAGATGTCCTCCCTCGCCTCCTTCAGCATTCTGGCAGTCAGCGACCCTCTTTCTTATCTTTCCTTCTAGCTCCATCAAACTTTGTTCCAGATATTCTACCCTTTCATTGGAGGTCATAGCCATTTCCCTCCATTCCTTGATTAATCTCTTGTCTGTCTCGTGTATCTCCTGATGTTCGGCCTCGGAGACATGAATCCTATTGCGTAACTTGTTGTACTTTACTTGGGTTTCTGCATCTTCGTCTATGACCCTGTCTCCCCGAATAATTCATGGCTCAACTTTCCCAGCTAAGTTATCCTCCAACCATGCCGGGTAAAAGGGTGCATGTCCCGCATAATACCTGTCTGGCTCGATGGTGTCTTTTTCCACAATAATCTTTGAGTGCCACATATGCTGAGCTTGACACTTGTAAGGGATGTCGTCATCCTGAAAATATGCCCGGAAATGACTTATCTTTGCGACCCGCGGTATGATCTGCTTCTGCATGCCTGCCTCATAACCCTGATGGGAACATAAGGGTATATTCCCCTTAACCCGATCAACACTACGTGAGGAGCGTCCCTTGACCTAATGGTGAACTCGTCAGTAGGGAAACATTCAAACATCCACTGAACCTGATCCTCAGTCAAAAATTCGAAGAACTCCACCCATTCCTTAGCACTCTCTGGTTGAGCAAACCTGTCCAGAATATAAGTCATCCATTAGGATGATGGAAGGCAATATGGTCATTCCATGCCCTTCGTGGAAATTCTTGGTGACATTTACCCTTTTGGAGATGCTGCATTAACTACAACTGCAGCAGCAAATTGCAACCCTCGAAATGTTTGGACCCTTTCTGGCAGTGGTCCAAGGCCCGGTAGATATCAGCTATAATCATAGGGACTATGGTGTGTGTTTGTCCCTCGATTCCCTCCATTAGAGTCTTGGTGACGATAGCCAGTCTAGTATGAATTCTTTCCCTTTTCGTTGGGAACACTATCATACCCAAGAAGCAAACAACGAACACGAAAACTCTGCGGTGAATTTGACCCAAGGAAGTGATGGATAAATCATCATGGAAAATACGGTAGGACTTGGTATGACCATATCTCTCATACAATTAGTCAAATGGTATATAAGATTTCTTTATTTTCTAGCACCAATAACCCAGGGCTGTCCCAAGGTAGCCAGCAAATCCCCTGATTTCTTCTAGGAATAGGGTCATTTCTATATCCCCGAAGCGAAAGACTGATTTTTCACGATCCCAAAACATGGTTGCAGCTTTCATTAACATGTTATTTGGCTGGATGTCTAACAGAGAAGGCAAATTTCCCAAGACCTTCTTCACATATTTTTTGTCACTCGAGGAAAGATCCTCCCACCAGTCTAGTAGAAGTGGTGGTATATTTTGGACCATGTCGAACTTGGGGACCTCGTGCCTCATTTTCTGCAAAACAAATAAGGTTAGGCCCCTTCCCCCTCCAGATTTGACTATTTATATATCGATGATTAGCATATTGGCATTTAGTTCTCCAAATTAATGCACAAAACATGGTTGCGTCTATTGCGATTATGGAAACCCCGGTGGACTTTTGGGTAAGGTTTGTCTTAAAGGGTTATTATGTAGACAACATGCTAACCCGGCTCGGTTTGACCATGATGCATGTACAGTTATGATCAGAGTAAGGTTGCTATAGGGGTCTACACGGGTACCCTCACGGATAACTTGAGGGGAAAAGGCACGAAACCGTCGATTGCACCGCTGATCGACTAGTTTTACCGTAAATAAGCCTTTCCGAATTTAAAGGGTGATATATAGGAAGAGCGCAACCACTCATCAAGCGTTGTTATAAGATTGAATACGCACGAGTGGAATATGATGTTGAGCATCATTTATGCAGCAGGAAATATCATGTTGTCACGTATTTGCACGTTAGGAAAATAATAAATGTGGTATTTAATAATTGAAAGACGTTTAAGAAAGGAAAGAAATAAGTCAGTTTCTGTAATAAAGGAAATCATAAATGCTCAAAATGGACAGTTAAATTCACATAAGGGGAAAGGGAGAGGGTGCACACGTATTAACAAAAGAAGCATGCTCAAGACTAATTTAGGAAAAGCAAGTTTGTTATGGTAAAAGCCTGAAAGTCCCTAGCAGAGTCGCCATGTTGTCGCACCTGCTTTTTTTCCTCGCGGAATCGGGTTTCAACATTCATTTGGGACAACTCCCTTCCTTTTGGAAAATGGGTATAGAAATTGAAGAGTCACCACCTAACGGATTTTAAGGTGCGTTAGGGAACCTAATGCAAGTAACTCATGAAACCAGTCTACATTACCAGAGATTAGGTAAGGGCTCGAAATTACCCTGAGGGGAAGGTGTCAGGCGCCCCTCGAGGTCCATAATGGTGGGTCCCGGCCAAACTTACTTAGTGAATTAGTCATTTAACAGATAAGCAGTCTAAGCACACATATGTAAATAAGATAAAGGGAGTTTAAAAGGAAAGCAGTCTAAGCACACATATGTATAAAGATAGGGAAGTCCTAAGTTATTAACCTATAGGATCACATCTGTACAATGCCCGGTAATCCTTCCTCAACCAGAGGGGTTACATGTGGCATTAACACACAGGTCATCATATCCTTTTACTACCTGATTACCCTCCCTTTAGCGATTGTATGAGCGGTTTAATTAAACGAACCTTAAGCGTGCATTACCCGTCCCTTCATTGTGGTCCCGGAGGTGTTTAAGACCTCTATTTTTAGGTAGTTCTAGACTCTCCTAAAGTGTTTGAAAAGGAAAATCTAAGCGACAACAAAGAACAAAAAGGACTGTCAAGTAAGACAACAACTAAGGGCTCATGTTTACCTCTGCAAATAAGCAAGCAATTAGCACGTCTGAAACAACAAGATTTCATATGTTTTCAGAAAAGGTCCTAGAACATGATATCTAGCTGAGCATGATAAAACAAAGAATGTGCAGCATTATTTTAAGGCGAAGCAGTAAAGACCTAATCAGTTTGCCTACTGATTTTTAGAACCTGTTGAATCTGGGGAGTCACAAATAAACAAAGCATAGTTTTACAATTTTTATAAGGCCTTCATTACCTATAGGCTTACCTAGGCGTGGTTCAAGGATACCTTATAACATGCTGTCTAAAAATGCAAACAGAATTCGGGAAATTGGCTAAAGGAAAGCAAACAGTTTGAGTTTTAATACGTCCTATAAACATGCTTGTCTAAGTGCTGAAATTGCTTTTAAACATTCATATAGACATGACGGTTATTGACTTAGGCGATGTAGACATGATGTAAAGCGAATACATACACAGTCCTAAAGCAGGATTTCTAAAACACCTAGAAGGTGTACATTTTATTATGCAGAATTGTAGCGGTAACTTATAACAGGATTTCTAGGTGATCATGATTATGTAGAAGAAAATTTTCGTAACAAATGAGGTAATGAGCCTATAACTTATTGCCTGGTATGCCAAGTGATCTAAAAGCATGGGAAACATGATATAAACCTAAAGCATGATTGCTAATATGAATAACATAATATGAATCTAAAGGCAGGATTTCTAATGCAAGTAAACACAATATAGACCTAAAGACAGGATTTCTAATGCAAGTAAACACAATATAAACTTAAAGCATGATTTTTATCTGGTCTCCCCACAAAAATCCATATACGAATCCCTCCCCTTTACTAATTTCTCCAATATCTGTTTACAAAGGTTATTATTACAGACCATAAATAAATGAATTACATAATAAATATAAGCTATGCTATACGGAGCCTGAGATAGGCCCAAAGTCAACAGGGAAATACTAGGCCCTCAAAACAGTCCATGATGCCAAAGTCTCATAGCCAATAGGGTGTCCTGGTGTGTAAAAGTTCCCTAAGGACCTCAAGGATCTCGGGCAATGCTCACACCAAGACCCTTTGAGTAGGGAAGTGATTATATGCAGTGTGGAAAAAGGCCAGCCCCAGTGTGCCAGAGTTCGGAGGAATCTCATGGATTCCTAGGCAGTACACACACTGGAGGGGCAGAACTTAAGTAATCTAAGAGTAGAAGTGAGAGTGCTTGACATAGTTGGAATAACTTTGGGAAAGAAGTATAGGAGTAAAATATTTAGAAGTGAGAAATACTTTTAGGAATGGACACAGTTTGGGAAAACATATGAAGAGTAAAAAAAAATTTGAAAACATTCTGAGGAAAGAAAGGTTCAATAAACAACAGCAAAGTCACAAAGCTCAATACCACCCGGATTCAAACTTGGTTTATTAATTAACTCTAGGTGAGGACATGCAATTTCACAGATAGGGATCTGGGATTGGGAACATAGGAATCAGAAATACAAAACAAAAGAGAGAGAGAGCACATTGAGCAACAAGGACAGATAAGGGTCAAATGACATTCAGCCACCAAATTCATAGCATCCATTAGAACATAGACTACGGATTTAGAGTCTTAACAGGCTAGCCATATTTGATGCTAAAGTAGTAATAAACAGTAAAGCACAGAGACTAAGTGTAGGATAGTCATGTTGAGGACACGGGTCTAATTACAAAGGGTTAGTCATGCCAATTGAAGTTAGTGGACAGAAGAGATAAGAGCACTGATCATAAAAGTAGACATTGGTCTAAAGTAGTAAATAGACTGGAAATTTAAACAGGAATGGCATGTTGATTTAAGCAATAAACATGGAAGAATGAACTTAAGACATGCATGATCAAAAGCAGTAGACAGATTAGAATGTAGCATTGAGTACATAAGCGATTGAACTAGTGCAGAAGAGACATGGATCATGGAGCAACAGATAATCGTACAGGTTTGAACTTCATAATGACATTAGAGATAGAAACATACCAGTTAAGGAAGAAAAAGCAAAAGGTAAAGTAGGCAGGATTCAACAATCTAGCCTTGGCTTTCAGCCGGCTAGACAAACGATGAACACAAGTAGTAGAAAGAGGGATGAGAGAAAGTTTTTTTGTGTGTGTGTTTGAACTAATGTACGTGTCTTTGAGAGGTAAAACAAGATTATATATATAGTACTTTAGGAGTAGAACAAATAAGGTAAAAGAATCAGAAGTCGGTCAATTAAGGATAACCATAGAATCACAGAATCAATTCCCTTAAAGGAGTTCGGAATAGACCCCCTTAATTTGGGGTAATTGATTAGTGGTAACAACATGGGGTAATTAAGGCAAGGAATCCAAATCATACCAAATAAGGGATCAGTAAGAATCCCAAAATTATACGGACAACTAATTAGGGAAAGTGTAATCAATTAAAGTTGCAAAATAGGGAAACAAATAGGATCTGTGCACACAGATTTTAAAAGGGAAAAATAATAGGTAATAATCAGTAAGAATCTTCAAAAGAAAACTGTTTTTACCAAAAGAATTACCCAGGCTCCATAAATAGAAAATAAATGAATAAAACTTCACAGAATTACCGGGTTTAACAAGAAAAGATGGTTCGAATCCTTAATAGAGATCAATTAAGGTAAAAAATCCCAAAGAATACTGGGTTTGACAGGGAAAAGATTTGAATCCCTAAATAGAACCAGTTACTACAACAGATTCCCAGAAATCATCATAATAAACGAAAGAAGAAAAAATCAGTATAACCACTAGAAACATCTAGGGTTCGAGCATTCATGCAAAAAATTAGTCAAATACGTAAAGAGATGAACAAATTAAACACTGAAAGTAGAAAATCTTTTGAAGGAGGTCTGGGAAAAAACCCTAGTTTTAGAAAGAGTGACTAAAATCGAAATAGTTAATTAAAATTAGGGATTTTTAAAGGAAAATACTTAATAATACTCGAATCACCTCAGATCTATAAATATCTAAGAAGAATCAAACAATAGCGAACTAGGGTTTTCAGAAAATAGTAGAAATGACAAGAATCGGTCAAAAACACATGGATTCGTACCAAAAACAAGAGGAAATCCATACTCATAAATGAACATGGCCTGAGACCGGCCGGTGAACAATTTTCAGACCGGAACAGGTTGGCTTTCCCTTGAGATCTCCTCGAGGACTCGTGAAATCAAAGAGCCAGGGAGTATAAGAGACTAGTGGTGGTTGGAGAAGGCACAGAAACACCATAGAAGGGGGGTTCTCACCGGTGACGGAGATTAGGGTTAGGGTGAGCTTGAGAGAGAATGGAGAGGAGGATGGATTCAGGGGCGGCCGGTTTGAAGAAGTAATTAGGGGTTAGGGTTAGTTGGTATTAATTATGGTAGGTTTAATCGTGGACCGTTGATCAAAATGATCAACGACCATGATTAAACGGGGTGATTGGGTCGGGTGTATACAGATTGGGCCTAAGGGGTTTGGGCTGGTTTTATTTGAGGATTTGGGCTGATATAAAAGGGGTTAAGTCTGAAATAAAAAGGACTATTTGTTAAATACCCAAATAATTGATGAAAATAATTTATACATATAATTAACAGATTATAAAAATAATTTCATGCACATAAATGTTTTTAAATAATTACTCAATATTTTAAAAATATAAAAAGTTATTTTCTGGTAAAATAATGTAATAATGCATGCATGTGCTATAATTGCAAAGTTACTGCAATTGTAACCAAAAAATGTAAATATGGCTATTTGAGAAATAATTTAAACCTAATATAAATATAAAGTGCAAAATTAGGCCATGAAATTGTTATAAAGTCATATGTGATGCAATTAGTAATTATTTATATAAATAAAATATTGGGATAAATTAATTATAAAAATGTAGAAATTATGGAAAAATATCAGTTGATGTTAATATATAGTTTTGAAGGTATATATGCATTTAAAAATATTATAGAAAAATATTTGGGTATCAACAGCCCCCATACTCAAAACAAGCTCTCGGAGGACGTGGTTGTTGTGGCTATCTCGGGCCTGATCGGCTGGATTGACCGCTGAAAGCACCCCGTGCAGGAGGTGCACTAGACAATGAAGGTGCATTATACGGAGCCTGAGGCCTAGGGGTGCTGAATAAATAGGGCGACTCACATAGCCCCTACCATGACAAGATGCAACTGGGGCACGGGCACCACTGTATGTGCTAGACTCTCGAGACCTCTTGGCCTCTCTCTCCTCTCTATCCTGAGTCAACATACCCTCCAATCTCCTAGCGATCCCCACCACCTGCTGGGGTGTGATTTCCATCTCCAACTCTCGGGCCATGCTAAATTTGTTACTGGGGTTGAGCCCCTAAATAAATTGACGAACCCTCTCTTGAAAAGTAGCAACAAAGGATGTTTCATTCCTAGCCAAATCATTGAACCAGACCGCATACTCTGATGGTCATAGAACCCTAGTGCAAGTGCTCAAACTCCACGCTCCATGTATCTCAAAGACTCTGGGGAACATAATCCCTCAAGAACATATCTGAGAATTGAGTCCAAGTGAGTGAAGCTACCTTAGCCGGACTACCCAACTCATATGCCTGCCACCATTGATTGGTCACTCCTCTAAGTTGGAACGTAGTGAAAATAACCCCACTAGACTTCACAATACCTATAGTACGGAGGGTACGATGACACTCCTCAAGAAAATCCTGGGCGTCCTCTGATGCCAAGCCACTGAAAGTAGGAGGGTGGTACTTCTTGTACCTCTCGATCTTGAGTTGCTCCTTCTAAGAAATTATTGTCCTAACCGCGGGTTGAATAGGGCTACCGGCTACATGGGTATGACCTATGGAACCTAGTCGACCTGGACCCGCTGCTCTGGGGTACAGGCGGTGAGAGTCTTTGCGCCTCCCCCGGCCTGAGATGTGGCAGGAGCAAGCGGTATCAACCCTGCCTGAGCCAAAATGCTGAACATGCTCAGAAACTAAGCGAGAGTCTTATGGAGGGCTGGTGTAGTAACATACATCTCAAGCGCCTGCCCTCCAATTGTGCTACTGGTGGCTCCTCTGTAGCAGCTCGTGGGGGTGCTCTGGCTGCACCACATGAACGTCTTCGGCCTCTACCCTGACCCCGACCTGTCGTGGATCTAGCAGGGGGCGCGGGCATCTGGTCATCTGATCCAGCTGTACGTGTCCTCACCATCTGTGAGAGAATAGAAAGACAGAAGTTTAGAGTCTGAAGTCAAAATCTCGCACTATAAGGAATCAAAGAAGTGAAGTTTTTCCTGTCAGTTCCATAACCTCCCGAAGATAAGTAAAGACATCTCTGTATTGATCCACGAGACTCTACTAAGCTTGCTTATGACTCACAACACCTATGAACCTAGTGCTATGATACTAACTTGTCAAGGCCCCAATTTCCCTCACACAGAATGTCGTGACGATACCTAGTCTCTAAGACTAGGTAAGCCTATCAATTATGCGGAATAACTGAATATAAAACTGAAACCCAAACCTCAACATATGAAATAAATAAAAATTGCGGTTCAAAATAGTTACAACTCCCAAAACCCAGTAGAAATAAGTCACAAGCTTTAAAAGAACTGCTAAGTATCTCTATACTTCAGAGTCTAACAAGAATAAGGAAAAATAACATAACATGTATAGAGGGGGACTCCGAGGTCTGTGGACGCTGGCAAATATACCTCGAAGTCTCCACGCACGGACTAGTTCACTGATACCTGGTCTGGTAGGCAGTACCTGGATCTGCAGAAAAAGATGTGCAGCGGCGTAGTTTGAGTACATCACAGCGGTATCCAGTAAGTGCCAATCCTAATCTCGGTAGAGTAGTAACGAGGTCTGGTCAGGGCCCTACTGGAAATAATAAAAAACAAGGCAAAAAATATAATAGTATAATGAACAGCAACAAAAATACAACAGATAAAGGAAATCAACAGGGGCACTTCCGAGGTACCGCCTCGTAGTCCCAAAAGTAAATATCTCACAATATTTCCTTATTTCACCGGGAGCCTTTATATTTTAAAAATCATTTTCCTGAAATACCATCCCGCGTTGTAGCTAACCTTATCACACCGCATGACTTCTAGTAGTTCCCCTACTAGCCACGCATATCAAACCCACTTTATCTCACCGCATGCGTTTCAACACCCAAACCTTATACCACTGTATGCGTATAAATAATCACAAAGACACGGCAGAAACCTCGTGCAAACAATAACAACCGCATGGCAGAAACCTCGTGCAACAACCAAACAGTCATCTCTACAATAATCACGGAAATCAAAACATAACAACTGAAATAGTGATATTTCACAGATAGCAATTTCAAGTAAAGAATCCCACCGTTAAATAAGGAATATGGAAATCAAGAAAGTAGGTAATTCAACTAAACATATAGTAAAAGTTGCAAATAAGAGATAAGGCAAGTAGACATGTGATATGAGGCTAAACATGATGGTTACACATGCTAAAGTAACTCAGTTAGGGCATAAAAGGAAACTACTTAGATAAAATCGGAATTTCAACATTTAGCCCGTGTACGCACTCGTCATCTTGCGTACACGGCCCTCACATATCACAAATTGTCACAACAATACCAAATCCTAAAGGGGATTTTCCCCACACAAGGTTAGACAAGTCACTTACCTCAAACCTCGCTCAATCAATCAATAAGAAGGCCTTTCCCTCGAATTTTCCGACTCTGACAGCTCAAATCTAACCAAAAGCAATTACATACTATAAATATAACTATAAGAAACTAATCTAAATAATGAAATCATGACTTTAACTAGAAATTAGACAAACGTCCCAAAAAGTCAACATGGGCCTAAAAGTCACAGAATTCGAACACCCATTCAACCACGAGTCCACCCACACCAAAATAATACAAATCTGATACCAAAACCTCAAAATTAGGTCAAAGAACTTTACACCTTTTTCCGCAAATTTCTACCATGAAAACCCTAGATTTAACGTTGAAATCTTATGAAAGTAATGGGTTATTAAAATAAAGTAGGTTAGAATCACTTACAGATGAATTGGGGAAGAAGAGTTCTTGGAAAAATCGCCTCTAAGGTTTTTAGGGTTGAGAATTTGTAAGAATGAGCTAAAATCCTGTTTTTCCCATCTTAAGTCTAGGCGCAAATGTCACAATTGCGATCTGGGTTTCGTGAATCCCGCAATTGCGAGAAATCTTCCGCAATTGTGAAGGTCCCCATCTCTGCTGTCTTCGCAAATGCCAACAATATGTTCACAAATGCGAACCTAAGGAGATCGCAAATGTGACCCCAGATCTCGCAAATGCGAAAACCAACCCCCAGTCCCTATTCGAAAATGCAAAGTATTCTTCACATATGCGAGGCTCACATTTGCGAGCTAGACCTCGCAAATGCGAGATCTGCAGATAACACCAGAACACACACTTGCACCAACTATGATTCTAAGTCCAAATTCACTTTGTAGTCTATCCGAAACTCACCCGAGCCCTCGGAGCTCCAAATCAATCATACACACATGTCCAAAAGCCTCATATATATTCGCTCACGCAATCAAATTGCCAAAGTAACACCTAAAACTACGAACCGGACACCAAATCAAATGAAATTTTCAATGAAACTTAAGAATTTCTATTTTAACAATCGGACGTCTGAATTACGTCAAACCAACTCTGTTTTTCACCAAATTTTACAGAAAAGTCATAAATATAGTAATGAACATATACCAAGCTCCAGAACCAAAATCCGGACCAGGTAGCAATAAAGTCAAACTTTGGTCAAATCTTTAAATTCTTTAAACCTTTAAACTTTAAAGTATTGTCAAAAATGCGATAACTTGAGCTAGGGACCTTTGAATTCAATTTCAAGCATATGCCCAACTCCCAAATCACGATATAAACCTATCGGGACCATCAAATCACGTATCCGGGTCCGTTTGCATGCGCAAAGCATTGACTGAAGTAAACTCAAATGGATCTTTAAGGCATATTTTCACATTTTTTATTTTTCACATAAAAACCTTCCAGAAAATGACACGGACCGCGCACAAAAATTGAGGAAGGTAAAGGAGTTATTTGAGGTTTCGAAACACGAAATTAAGGTTTAAAATTCTAGATGACCTCTCGGATCATCACAAGTCTAATGGTAGGAAACCACCTAGTGTAATTCCTGGGTTCCCTGTGTTGATCCCAAGGTCAGGTGGGTATACCAACGTCCATGTGTTAAACCCACTCATCCCATATGGGTACCCTCTAATACTAAACGTTCCCGGCATGCCTTCTGTGGTTTTCCCCCATGTGCCGATTTCCAGGGCACCTCCAATATTATTCTCCACGACGCAGCCAATTGTGCCTAGGCCATGATTTGAACCTTTGAATTTCACATTCCAGGGACTTTAATTTCAACAGGATATGACCTATGTCAATCCGGACTCATATACTCAACCTCCACAGTATGAGTTTCCGGCTGAACCGGAAAGAATAGTCAAAAATCCCGAGAAAGAAAAAATGGCTCGGAAAATGAAAATCCTGGAGCAGAGTTTAAAGAACACGCAGGTCCTGAGTGACCAAAAGAGCGTCTCCTACTTCTATTGTGTATGTTTCCCCATGTCCATTTGCTAGATGGTTTCAAAACGCCAAAATTTGAAAAGTACGACGGACACAGAGAACCGATTGCTCATTTAAAAATGTATTTTAACCAGCTGAGGGGCGCTGGTGGAAAAGAGGAGTTATTAATGGCCTATTTTGGAGAAAGCCTCGTAGAAATTGCTTCTGGGTGGTACATGGATCAAGAAATTACCCATTGGCAAGTGTGGGGCAATTTGTCCTGAGATTTTGTCCACCAGTTCCAGTATAATATGGATATAGCTCCCGACAGAAACTCTTTGTCCAATTTGAAAAAGAAAACCGTGGAAAGTTTCTGTGAATATGCTATCAAATGGCGCGAGAAGACGCCAGTGTAAAGCCTCCAATGGACGAAGCAGAAATGGTTACGGCCTTCCTACAGTCCCAAGAGGCGGAGTACTTCCAGAACATGATGTCCGCTATAGGTAGGTCGTTCACTGAGGCTATCAAAATTTGGGAGATGGTCAAAAATGGTTTAAAAACAGGTCGAATCTTAAGTCAGGCCGCCTTCAAGGCAACATCACAGGCCATTTACAACGGCTCGAGGGGTTTGATGAACATAAATAGGAGAGGAGAGGGAGCTATGGTGGCTTCGAGTTCATGAGGGGCTCGCAAGTTATTCAACCAATCATATGTGCCGTATAGAACCCCACAACATGATTACCCTCATCATGATGCTGCATACGCCGTGGCACCGCCTCACTATGCAGTGATGAAATGCGCAACCTTACCCACGGCCACATCATTATCCCCAAAATCGAGCTCCACCTCCCAGAAATGCACATCCTTATCAAGCTCCATATAATCTCCAACAAAATATTCCCCAATACAATCCTCGCCCAAGGGAGCCTCCTGGAAGGAATCAGTTCACCCTTATTGGTGAGTCATACTCGAGCATGTTCCAAAACCTAGTCAGACTAGGTCTGCTGCAGCCAGTGGCTCCAAACTTGCCAAACCCTGAGTCCCCTCGCACTGAGCTGCTGCTAGATGTGAATACTACTCTGGATCAGTGGGACATGATACTGAAGATTGTTTGACTCTCAAAAGAGAAGTGGAGGACCTCATTGAGGTCAAGTGAATAGTTCTTAGGGAAGAAGAGGCCCCTAATGTGACGAACAATCCATTGCCTACTCACAATATTGGGTCAGTCGTTGGAATGATAGGTGATGATAGGGAATTTGATCCAGCACTGAAATCCATAGTAGCCATTGTCGCGATAGAAGAGAAACCTAAATTTGTCGCCAAACCATGAAACATTCCTTGTCAGATGGGAGTCTCGGTAGCTAGTCTTGCTATCCTTTATACGTCCGAATTATTTCAGGGTGTAATCTGGATATTTTACTTTATTGTCTTTACTTTGTCATGTAAACCCTTCTATCTTTTTTTTTAAAATATTAAAATAAATGAAATGAATATTTCATCGTCCATGAATACCTTTTTTCTTAGTCTTGTCTCTATTCTTATTCTCTTTTCAATTATGTTAAATGCAGATTTTAATAACATGACATGCTTGCGGACTTCATATCAACATCCTAAAACGCTTCCAGACTTCGAAATAATGAATCATGAAGTAGAATGCAATGAAGATACGGTTAAGGAAATAAAATAGGGAATCAAAATAGTGTGAGAATGAGCCTAAGCCAAATCGGAATGAAACCGGAAGAAGTTGAAATTCCCTCTCTTCGTATCATTGTAAATATGAAGAATGGTTCAAAACCCGATTGGAACAATTGACTATGATTGACGAAAAATGATTGGCCACAGTATGCCATGGGCACCAAAAAAGAATGGACCGTGCCTACAATAAGAAAGTGCGGCCCAAATATTTGAAGTGGGGCAATGTGTTTTGAGACGTATCCTCCCACATCAGGAAGAAGCTAAAGGTAAATTTCCCCCAAATTTGAAAGGTCAATACATTGTGACAAGAGGTGCTTCCAAAAGGAGCGTTGTATTTGAGACACATCGAAGAAAAATGACCCCGAGACGAGTGTTAATGCAGATGCAGTCAAAATGTACTATGTTTGGACCTTTAGTCAACATTAATGTTCTTTGATTGGGATAAAGAAGGTTTTCATTCTCTCTACCCAAACGCCATTAACCCTTTTGCCAACCCTTTGAGCCGGTTACTTTTCTTTGATTACCCTCTTAAGAACCTGAAGGTTTTATTGACAAAATAGAAGAAAGAAAAAAAAACTAGAAGAAGAAGAAAGTAAAGGAAAAATAGAAGACAAAAAAAAGGATAAACAAAACAAAAATCAAAACAAGTTCATGTTAATTGAACTAGGTTCGACCTGATTCTGAAAGGATACGTAGGCAGCCTCACTCTGGCGTTCGATCGCACCAAACAAAAATCCACATTCCCCAAAAGTGAAAACTGGGGCAGATGTTATAATGGTTCGACGATGGTTTTGCCCGAAAGGTTACAAAGCTGTAATTCAATCCAAATCCTTTTTTACGCAAATCCTTTTCAAGTCCTTCTGATCAATCGGAGAGAATGTTCAAGAATTGGAGGATATAATTATTTGGACCTGGAGCCATCAAGAAATAAGAGAAATAAAATGAGAGAGTCCTATTGGTGAATACTCTCACGGGCACTGTCGGGCAATGGTGAGTAAAGAAAATAAAAATGAGAGAGCTTTGTTAGTGAAAACCCGCAAAAGGTACTATAAGGCGATGGTGAGAAGAGAGATGAGAGAGATCAGCTGGTGAAAATCCGCAAAGGGAACTACTGACCGAAAAGAGGATCCTTGCAGCCATGGCATCAATACAGTCCCAAGATGAGTTTCTCAGTTTCAAGACAAATGTTGTGATGCGTTTCTGAGAGTCGGATGGTTTACAAGGGTCAGGCTTCCAGTCCAAAAGTCATGTCATGTTCATTGAAGTCCGCATGTATTCCCAAATAATTCCTTCTTCCCGTTCCTCGAACGGGACACCTCTTGTTTTAAACTCATTCTTTATTCCATTGCTTGTTTTTCTTTGAATCCGTTTTGGTTTTACTTTGTCCCAAAATAAAGGCAAATAAAGGATGGAAAGACTGATTACAGGGCTCTCGTTTAAAGCGAATGGATACATTCAAAAGGCACCCAGCTTGGTAAAGGCATCAAGTCGACCCTGACTGGTCATGATTGGTAGATGCTCTGAAATTGGAAATTTTGAAAAAAAAAACGAAAAAAATAAAACAAAGTCAAAGTTGAAATGCCCACAAAGGCAAGACAAAGTTGAAAAGGGTAAGTCCCCCTGCGCGACCAACCGTCATGCCAAATGTTTGAAAAACCAAAGGTTCTCATGGCCAGAACTGCAATTGGTATTCAGGAAACAGCCAGTTGTAATTGAAATCATCATCAAAGAAGATGTGCCGAGATCCAGTGATTGAAACACTCAAGGCCACAAAACCAACCACCATTTCGAACTAACAATTGTTCTTCGTTGAAACAAGAAACATGTGCAGTCCAAAGTCAACCTTGCAAGAAGCAGGTGCAACCAAAAAGGAAATCGCACGGAGACCAACAACAAAAACTCTCAAAAAGGGAAGTCTTCTCAAAATTCTTTTCCGTATTTTACTCATTCTCTTAAAAAAAATCACTCGTTCGAAAGCATGGTAGTATAGTGTCACGACCCAGATTCCCACCTTTGGGACCGTGATGGAGCCTAACATTTTACTTGCAAGGCAAGCCAACGTTAGAGGATCTTTAAGCCAATTTTAATCAATTTCTATAAGTGAAAACAATCAAGCCGAACTGAAATTTATACTGAGTGCAAAATAATATAAACATCATTAATATCTAAGTACAACCCGGATCTGGAGTAACAATTCACGAGCTTCTACAGTCTCTACAAATAGGATTTGAAATAAATACAATTGTCTTGAACGAAAAGAATAGTAAAATAGGGGAAATGGAAGGGGACTTCAAGGTCTGCGAACGCCAGCAGAACTACCTCGAGTCTCCAAAAGCAAATCCGAGCTAAAACACCTCAAAGATAGTTGGGAACAGTACCAAAATCTACACAAGAAGTGCAAAGTGTAGTATGAGTACAACCGACTTAATGTACTTCGTAAGTGTCGAGCCTAACCTCGATGAGGTAGTGACGAGGCTATGAAAAGACACCCACGTAAAATAAACCTGTGGAGAAAACAATATACATATGACACAATAACAAATAAAAGCTAAGCATGTGATTTTGGGCGTGGACATGCGAAAGGGAGTACAAGATATGATAATTACTACAGGGAATGATAACAAGAAACAATCAATAAGCCTTTAACCAGCAAAACGAATAAACATAATGAAAAAAATAGTACAACATCACCCTTTGTACTCTTACTCTCAACCTCACTATAAAATAATAATATCGGCACGACATCACCCTTCGTGCTTTTACTCTCAACCTCACTATGGAACAATAATAACGACACGACATCACTCTTCGTGCTTTACTCTCAATTTCATCATATATCAATAGATACGACATGACATCACCCTTCGTGCATTAACACTCTCATATGGCACAACATCACCTTTCGTGCATTAACACTCTCCCTTACCATATAACAAACAAAAGGGAGATAGAATAAGAAATATCAGGCCTCACACCAACAATGTTTCCACAATACCAACCTCAACTTCGGAAAATAATATTCAATTATCTCAAATAGCTCATAAATGCGAAAAGAATGAACAATTTAGTAATTAACTAGTCTAAGCATGGATATCATGATCAAAGAAAGAAATAAATTGCAAGAAAACAAGTCCCACCGCATGCTTTGTCCCAACAACAACTCATAAGTACTCATCACCTCACATATACGTTGTACCAAACATCTAAACATGTAGCAATAGGCAAACAAATACTAATCCCTCAAATCAAGGTTAACCACGATACTTACCTTGCTCTAAAGACCAATTCAAACCTATGCCGGGGCATTTCCCCTAGAATCCGCCTCCAAACCACTTGTATCTAACCACAATTGACTCAGTAATATCAAATATTACCCAAAGGAATCAATTACCATGCATAAATTTAGAATTTTCAAACTTTCCCCAAAAAAGTCAAAAATCGACCCCGGGCCTGCTTGGTCAACCTGAGGTCCGGACCAAAATCCATTTACTCATTCACCCCCGAGTCCGATTATGAAATTTGTTTCAGAATCCGACCTCAATTTGAGGTCTAAATCCCTAATTTACAAAAAAAAATCCCAGTTCTTCCTAAATCCCTTGTTAATCATGGAAGAACAAAGGTTAGTGCTAGAAATTAATGGGTGATGTTAGAAATGGAAGAAAATGAGTTAAAGTGTACAAACCTATGAATTGGTGTTGAGTTTTCTCTTCAAATTTGCCTCTAGGCCGAGCTCCAATGGAAGGTTTATGAAAAATGCGGGAAATCCCGTTTTGGAACTCTTTTAAATCACTGGCGTCAGGTGTTCATCGCATTCGCGTGAAACCTGAAGCATTCGCGAAGAGCATGTCCTAAAAGGCTTACGCGATCGTGAGTAACTCCATGTGTTCGTGAAGGTCTAGCCCGCCTTACCTCCGTAGAGTTACCCCAACTCCCCCTGCCCAGCCTATCTAACGCTACGCGTTCGCGTGTGACTGGTCATGTTCGCAAAGAGAAAACTCCCCAATGCTCCGCGTGCACGACCAAGGTCTCGCGTTCGCGTAGAACAAAAACTCCCCAATCCCACATTGCCCTTCGCGATCGCAAAGCACAACACACCGAATGACAGTTGAAGCTCAAAACCCAGATTTTTTCTAAGTACAAATGGTCTGTAGGTTATCCGAAACTCAACCGAGCCCTCGGGGCTCTAAACCATATATGCACACAAGTCCAAAAACCTCAAACAAACTCGCACGCGTGATCAAAATACCAAAATAACATCTAGAGCTACGAATCGGACACCAAACTAAATGAAATTTTCAAGAAAACTTTAGAACTGTTATTTTAACAACCGAACGTCCGAATCACGTCAAACTAACTCAATTTCTCACTAAATTTGACAGACAAGTGATAAATATAGTAATGATCCTATACCGGGTTCTGGAACCAAAATACGGATCCGATATCAACAAGGTCAAACATTGGTCAAACCTTCTAAGTCATTAAGCCTTTAAACTTCATCTTTATAACAAAATACGAAAACTCAAACTAGGGAGCTTAGAATTTGATTCAAGGCATACGCCCAAGTCCCAAATCACGATACGGACCCGCCGGGATCGTCAATACGGATCCAGGACTAATTTCTCAAAACATTGACCGAAGTCAACTCAAATAGACTTTAAAGGAAAAATCTCATATTTTATCAATTTTTAACATAAAAGCTTTTCGAAAAAACACCCGGACTGTGCACGCAAATCGAGAAAGTCTAAAATGAGATATTGGAGGCTTTGAAACACTGATTTAAGGTTTAAAACTCTAGATGACCTACCGCGTCATCACATATAGGGTACACCAATTCCTAGCTGAATTTTCCAACGTAGGGTACTCCATTCCCTAGTTAATGATATTTTAGACATAGGGTACACCACTCCCTAGTCTCCTTAGCAGTATAGGGTACACCAATCCCTAACTGTATTTTTTCAATATAGGGCACATCACTCCGTAGTTGAGTTGAGGTTAAACGCAGGATACACCACTCCCTGATATCTTTATTGATAAAGCTTAAATATAGGGTACACCACTCCCTGATATCATTCCTGGACATAGGTTACACCACTCCCTAGTCTCCATACTAGTATAGGTACACCAATCCCTAGCTGTGTTATCCAACATAGGGTACACTATTCCCTAGTTGAGTTGAGCTTAAATGCAGGGTACACCACTCCCTAATATCATTACCAATAAGTGGAGACTCTAATTAAATTAAATAATCTCATTTCAATAATGTCACTTAAATTGGAAAAACTCCTTCCCCCCCCCCCCCCCCCCCCCCGCAAAAGGTATGTGTGACAGCTCTGGTGACTTTTTGTATTTTATTTGAAAGAAGAAGAAGAAAAAAGAAAAAGAAAATTTCCATCCAAAATTTGTTTTCCCTTCTTTAGAAATTTTTCTCCCAAAAATTCATAAAAAGTCAAAAACCAAAAACCCAAAAAAAGAAAAAAAAATTTTGTTCTTTAGAAGACTTCCTTCCATAAATTTAATAAAAGATTTTAAAAATTGATGCCCGTAAATATTTTCTCTCTTCTTCAGAAGTTTTCTTTCAGAAATAAAAAGTAAAACTCAGAAATCCAAATTATTTTGTACTTCTTTAAGAATTCTTTCTTTTAAATATTGTAAAAAAAATGGTTATATTTTCCTCCTCTTTAGAAATCTTCCTTTCAAAATTTAAAAAAAAAATCAAAATTCAAAAATATTTTCTTTCTTCTTTAGAAGTATTTCTTTAAAAAATTCCAAAAAAAAATCAAAATCTGAAAAATATTATCCTCTCTTTTTTAGAAGTCGTTCTTTCAAAATTCCCGAAAAAATGAAAAATAAATTCACAATCCAAAATATTTTCCTTGTTAGGAGATTTTGTGGGATGATTTTCATATAAAAAAGAAGAAGAAAAATTGATGGATAAACTAAAAAGAGTTAGCTTATGTAATTTATTCTTAGCGCCCCTAAATTACGTGATGATCTGATTCATGCGGCATCATGATACGTAGGCAATATTTATCGGATGCGATCATAGCCATTAAAAAACTGAGTGAAGAAAAATGATAAGAAAGAAAAAGAAAGAAAAGAGTGACAAAAATAACTGAGCAAAACAAAGAGCGAAAAACAACAAAAAGAGAAAAAATAAAAATGTGAAAGATCCAAAAAAGAGAGCGCAGAATGAAAAGAAAAGAGAGACACAGTGGCAAAGGATTAGTTAAAGCCGGGATGAAACACGCAACGTAACCATTCAAACCCATGATATAAGCATTTAATTGTTTAGGTGCATTGCATCCTAACATGCGATTTCCTATCTGTTAATGCTTCGAACTAACAATGTTGTTGTGTGTGCTAAGGTCAGGTTCTGCATTTGGTGGTTGGTATTTGTTGGTAACCTGGCTTCATATCCTTACTTCATTATATCTAAATGGAAGGTTACGATGGCCTCCGAAAGCAATCTACACAGTATCAACCCTGAGGATAGCGCGGCACTGGCTATTCCACAGCCAGAATCAGCATCCGTTGAAGAGAATAGGATGTTGCGTCTCCGCATGTTGGACATATGGGACGCCTGGTCTAATGGTAGGGAACCGCCGAGTGAAATTCATGGGTTCCCTGAGTTAATCCCAAGGTCAAGTGGGGCAACCAACGTCCCTGTGTCCAACCCATTCACCCGATGCGGGTACCCTACAATACCGTCTAACGGTCCTAGCATGCCTTCTGTGGTTCACCCCCATGAGCCGGTTTCTAGGGCTCCTCCAGCATTGTTCTCCGCGGCACAGCCAACTATGCTCAGGCCATGTTTTGAACCTCTGACTTTCACATTCTAGGGCCCATAATTTAAGCAGGATATGACCTATGTCACTCCAGCTCATATACTCAACCTTCATAGTATGAGTTTCCGGCTGAACCAGAAAGAATAGACAAAACTCCTGAGCAAGAAAAAATGGCTCGGAAAATGAAAAGCTTGGAGCATAGTTTAAAGAACGCGCAGGTCCTAAGTGGACAAAAGAGCGTCTCCTACTCCGTCTTGTGCATGTTTCCCCATGTCCATTTGCCAGCTGGCTTCAAACGCCAAAATATGAAAACTACGACGGGCACGAGACCCGATTGCTCATTTGAAATGGTATTGTAAACAGTTGAGGGGTGCTGGTGGAAAAGAGGAGTTGTTAATGGCCTATAGATAGAAAGCCTCATCGAAATTTCTTCCGAGTGGTACATGGATCAAGAAATTACCCATTGGCAAGTGTAGGAAAATTTGGCCCGAGATTTTGTCCGCCGGTTCTAGTATAATGTGGATATAGCTCTTGAAAGAAACTCTTTGTCCAATTTATAAAAGAATACCGCGGAAAGTTTTCGTGAATATGCTATCAAATGGCGCGAGCAAGACGCAAGGGTAAAGCTTCCAATGGACGAAGCATAAATGGTTAGGGTCTTCCTACAGGCCCAAAAGACAGAGTACTTCCAGAACTTGATGTCCGCTATGGGTAGGTCGGTCGCTGAGACTATCAAAATTGGGGAGATGGTCGAAAATAGTTTAAAACGGGCTGAATCTTAAGTCAAGTCGCCTTCAAGGCAACATCACAGGCCGTTTAGAATGGCTCGGGGGGTTCGATGAACAAAAACAGGAGAGAAGAAGGAACCATGATGGCTTCGAGTTCGAGGGGCTCGCATGTCATTCAACCAATCATATTGTCGTCTAGAACCCCGCAACATTATTACCCTCATCATAATGCTACATACACCGTGGCACCGCCTAACTGTGCAGTGATGAATGCGCAACCTTACCCACAGCCACATCATTATCCACAAAATCAAGCTCCCCCTCCAGCAATGCCTGTCCCTACGAAGTTCCATATAATCTCCAACGAAATATTCCTTAATACGATCCTTGCCCAAGAGAGCCTCCCAGAAGGAATCAGTTCACCCTTATTGTTGAGTCATACTCGAGCTTGTTCTAAAAGCTAGTCAGGCTAGGTCTGTGTACCCAGTGGCTCCGAACCGGCCAAACCCCGAGTACCCCTCGCACCGAGCTAATGCTATATGTGAATACCACTCCTGTGATGACCTGAGTATCTGCATTTCACTCAGTATTTTGAGGGATCGAGTAAGTCCGTATTATGTTATGAGACTTGTTGGTATGTTCAGACGTGGTCCGGAGGGGCTCGGGTGAGTTTCGGATAGGTTTAGGTTATGTTGCGCTCGTTTTTTTATGTTTCGACGTTGTTTCTTCAAGCATAAATGGTACTACATTAAGCAAATTAGCTCCAATTTCTGCTTTTATTGAAGCATTAGATCCGTATCGTAATTACGGAGCCATAGAAAAAAAGAATCGTCGAATTTGGACATCGTATGAGGAGTTTATGGTCATTTTACTAAGAATTGGGTTGCAAAATTTTTTAGATTAATTACGAAATTGTCACTACTTCGTATTTAAAAATCTTCATTATTTCCAAATATTGAAACCAACAAATCTCCTTCAATATAAGGTCAAATGGAGTGATTCAAGAGCCTAACTTGACTAGAATTTCACAAGGCATCCATTGGAGGCATCAAAAGCGAATTTCAAGATTATTTGCACAAGAGACGAGGCAGAACAGTGTTAAAACGAGGGTTTAGTTCATTTAACATATTTTGAGTTGGGGAGCTCAGAACTGGGCAATGTTTTAGGCGATTTCACCATATGAATTGGGGTAAGTGTTCTCTACTCGATTTTGGTTATATTCCATGAATCTATCTTCGATTTTAGCTTTTTGTTGATGAATTTTAAAGAGGAAATTGAGGGTTTTGGCCTAAAGTTTCATAATATGAATTTTTGAGTTTTGAACATCGATTTGGAGTCGGAATTGAGTGAAACTAGTATGGTTGGACTCATAATTGAATGGGTTGTCAAAGTTTTTGATTTTTATCGGGTTCCGAGGCGTGGGCCCGGGTGTGATTTTTGGCCGGATTTGGGATCTAATTTAGGATTCGATCTTTATCATTTGGAATTGTTTCCTTGGGATTTATTTGATGTATTTGAGTTGCTTTTTGCTAGCTTTGAGACGTTCGGAGGTCACTACGTGCGTGATGGCACTTTTAGAGCATCGCTTGGCTTGCTCGGTATTGTAATTGACTTGTTCGAGGTAAGTGTTGTGCCTAAATTTGTTGAGGGAATTTTTCCTCTTATTTCTCATTGTTTGCTACATGCGGGGGTGATACATATACAAGGTGACGAGCGTATATGTATGTGCCAGGGTTAATCATGCTTGGGGGTGGATTACGTTACATTTATGTTTGTAGAATCTCGTGACCTCTTGCTCCATGCCTCGCTTGACTTCTAGATATTAAGAAACTAGTATTAAATGTTAGAATCGAAACTTAGCCTATTATAACTTGATCAAATTTGATAGAACTCTGAGAATACATTAATGTGTCTAATTCAATCATCTCTATGCATAATAATTAATACATTATTACGGACGATATTTTGAGATGCTAGATTCCATACTTGTACTGTTGATAAATTGTGGGATTTGTGAAAGTACTTGAATTGTGTCTTACTTGAGGGTTCATTGAATCATTGTTGGCTTGGAAATCTGTGATTGAAAATTTGTTTGGAATATTCGTTTGGACACTCTCCTCGATGATATTTATACTTCATGCCTTGGTATTTTATTGATATTCATATGCTTGGTAAGGAAGAGTATAAAGCACGAAGGGTGATGTCATACCATTTTATATTCATTATCATGTGAGGAGGAGTGTAAATCACGAAGGGTGACGTCATGCCATTTTATATTCATTATCATGTGAGGAAGAGTGTAAAGCACGAAGGGTGATGCCGTGCCATTTTATATTCATTATCATGTGAGGAAGAGTGTAAAGCATGAAGGGTGATGCCATTCCATTTTATATTCATTATCATGTGAGGAAGAGTGTAAAGCACGAAGGGTGATGTTGTTCCGTTTCATATACATTATCATGCTAGGGAAGAGTGTAAAGCACGAAGGTGATACCGTGCCATATCATGTGAGAGTAAAAGAACGAAGGGTGATGTCGTGCCATTTCATTTATATTGTTATGCTTTTAATTCTTTACTATTTTCCTATAATCTCTTTTGGATTGTATTTTCTGTTAGTTGGCTTACCTAGCGGATTGACTTAGGTGCCATCACGACTATTGATTTTTGGGTCGTGACAAGGTGGTACTAGGTTCGTAGGTTCTACGAGTCATGAGCAAGTGTCTAGTAGAGTCATGCGGATCGGTATGATGACGTCCATACCTATCTTCGGGAGGCTACAGGGAATTTAGGAAAAAACTTTCCCTTTCTTCTTTCCTTATCATGCGGCCTTGTTTCAGATTAAAATCTAGGACTTTGATTCCTTCCAATCGCTCATATGTGGTGTTGTGCAATCAGTATTCGTTATGTGCCAACGATCGGTGATGCTGCACATAGATTACGATGTGTTGTCTAGCCTCAGAAGCAGATGCAGTGTTAAATCTTCTAGTCGTTCATTTGTGGCATGAGGCGGGTTCATGGTCTAGTTGGTAAGCACGGATTTGGGAAGATTGGCTGGTGACCTGGCTATTGTGACTAAGGCGGGTTCATGGCAAGGTGTCGATTTGAGTATAACTGATGGGCCATCTCCTGATGATGAGTTTGGATCGTGTGTCTCGTGTAAGGTTTTCATTCGGTGGAGTGCATATGTGATCATTTCAGAGCATTTGGGGAAGTTGTTTGACTATTGCAATGATGTGTAAGCGCTTGGTAGAGTCTTCGGGGCATTATATGACCAGTATTGCATGAGTTTTTGAAGTATTTAGCTAAATAGTTGTGCGGGATCGGGGCATGCTGTGAAGATATGGTACTTTGGGGTGCCGATAAGGTGATCTATGGCTTCGAGCTAAGTGGTGCAGTCTGCTAATGACGATCGGATTGTAGGGTCATGGACAGTATCAGTTTCCGGACCGAGATATTGCTTGGTTATTTCTTTGGATGGTCATATGTTGGTGAAGCACAGGCTTCTCGATGCGTATTAGTTGTGTATTGGAGATCGGAGTAAGATGAGTAGTTATCGAGAAGGTTCTCGAGAGTTTCGGGTCTTATGTAGCCATTAAGGATTTTTGAATTTTTTTGCGGGTGGGCTTGAAAATGGTAGCGAATGGTAATCGGATCTACGAAATTTCGTTGTCAAGGAAGGTCTACATGTCAATGTTGGAGTGATTCAAGAAATGTCTTTGGGTTCCCAGGAAGTTCCTTCAGGACGGTCATATCGGATTGAGTTACTTTCGGGTTGGCAGTCTGCGTGACTCGATTGAGTTAGAGGCGATTGGTTCTGATTACTCGATTATGTATTACTGAGTTTCAGAGAATTTATCATGGTTATGACCGCGGTCGGAGTTTATGTTTTCTACAGGTATAGAAGCTATATTGCGTGTGGTGGTTTTCTCCTAGATTGAGTTAAATGAAAGATTCTCGGGTGATGAGGTGTTCAATTTGCTTATGGTTCAGAATTGACTATGAGACTTTTGTAGTGTTGCGAGTTATTATTTTAGAGGCGACGCGTCATGTGGGGTTGAAAGGTTGCATGCACAAGGTTGCGGTTTAGTTTTGGAGAGAAGGATACGAGTTCTTGGTGTCTCGGACAATTTTGGGTGTTTGAAGTCTTGTTGGCACTATGGGATTCCCATCGAAGTAGAGTTCGCCTGTTGGCAGGCACATTGTGTTTCAACTTATGGGTGTTTCTCCGCGAGCTGATGGAGTATGAATTATGTGTCAGCTATTTGAGAAGCGATATTGAGATTGGGTATGAAAATTCTGATATTCATGAGGCTCAGAGACTAACTGTTCTTGTTGGCGGGCTATTCCTTGATTGCGAGTTGTGAAGGAGTGTAGAAGATTGGATGATTAATTGTAGGTGTTATGGAAAGGTTGCTATAGACTTTTGGAAGGTTTATTACATGTTTGAGGATGATCGGAATTTTGTTTGGGGATTATTTTGAGCCCAGTGAGGGTGTGTAATATGTATCAGGTTGGATTTTCTTTCTCTTGCGCAGTTGATGCCACGTGTATATCATCGGGCGGATTGGATGTTATTCGCACCTTGATTTATGTCGTATGTTTCTCTCTTATGCTATGACGGGTTGTGAGGGTTACATGATTCTTCGCACGCATATTGTGATTCAGTTTAGGCCTCATGGCACTATGGGCGAGGTGGCCCTTGTGATGTTGATTTTCTTATTGCACTATAGTTGTGCTTGATTTTCTCAGTATTGTTTGTTCCTAATGATTTTCCCCACAATTATATTTCGTACACTTTGTTGTGCTTGATGTTGACACACATGTGATCAGTGAGCCCGAGTATTATGGCTCGAAGGATACCCTATATGGATTGATATGATGGGATCGGGTTGCACGCCGCAACGGTACATTTAATGAAATAAGGCTCCTTATTTCTATTTCGTGTCTTTTGCTTTCATCTTGTTGAGAATAGTTCATAGTAAAATGCTAAAATTTCCCTGCCTTCTTAACTTGCTTAGTAGTTTTCTTATTTAGTTTTCTTACTGTTATCTGTCATGTCTAAATTATTACTTGGTAATGTACGAAATCGGGTTGTGTGTGGCTCCATATGTTTATTGTTGATGCTTGTCGGTGCGGCTGCTCGTGTTGGCTGAGATGAGGTTTCTATACCTGAGATTTGCACTATTGTATTGGGATGAGGAAAGCTTTGGAATAATAACACTATAGTTTGTTGAGGATGTGGACAATGACCCTGGTCGGGCGAGTGAGTTTCTTGGATTATTGATCAGATGAGTAGTTAAGCGGTTATGCGTGTTTCTTTCATCATCGGTAGGGTATGAAGGTTTTGAACGAGGTTCTAATCGGTATGAGGTTTGCTACCGGCACCAGATTTGTTTTGGGCAGTAATAGTGGTCGGCAGTTCCTACTGTGAGTGTCGAACTAATGGGGTATATCATGTGATTAGATCTTGTGCTATGGTTTTGAGTTAATACAGCTTGTTCAGACTTATACAGTATGTGGCTGTGGGATTCGGGTCTTGTGATGAATTCTGGATGATAGAGATTGAGTTCGAAGGTTTAAGGACCAAGGTCGAAACAAGGATCTCTAGTTATGTTGTGTTGGAAGGCTTATGTGGATCAGGGTGACGTGGGATCACCCCCGAGTTTATGTTGAGTAAGTTTACACTGTGATTTGGTAGCTTCGGAAAGACTCCTGGCACGTTCGAGGACGAACGTGTGTTTAAGTGGTGGAGGATATGACGACCCGACAGGTCGTTTTGAGTATCTGCACTTCGCTCGGTATTTTGAGGGCTCGAGTAAGCTCGTGCTATGTTATGAGACTTGTTGGTATGTTTGGACGTGGTTCCGAGGGGCTCAGGTGAGTTTCGAATAGGTTTGGGTTGTGTTGCGCTCGTTTTTTTATATTTTGATGTTATTTCTTCAAGCATAAATGGTACTACATTAAGCAAATTAGCTCCAATTTCTGCTTTTATTGATGCATTAGATCCGTATTGTAATTACGAAGCCATAGAAAAAAAAGAATCGTCAAACTTGGACATCGTATGAGGAGTTTATGGTCATTTTACTAAGAATTGGGTTTCCAGATTTTTCAGATTAATTACGAAATTGTCACTGACTTCGTATTTAAAAATCTGCACTACTTCTAAATACTGAAACCAACATATCTCCTTCAATATAAGGTCAAATGGAGTGATTCAAGAACCTAACTTGACTACAATTTCATAAAGAATTCATTGAAGGCATCAAAAGTGAGTTTCGAGATCATTTGGCACAAGAAACGAGGTAGAACAATGTTAAAATGAGGGTTTAGTTCATTTAAGATATTTTGAGTTGGGGAGTACGGAATTGGGTAATTTTTTAGGTGATTTTAACCATATGAATAGGGATAAGTGTTCTCTACTCGGTTTTGGTTATATTCCATGAATCTATCTTCAATTTTAGCTTTTGGTTGATGAATTTTAAAGAGGAAATTGAGGGTTTATGGAAGGACTGTCTTTTAGAAGGATTTCGTAAATATCAGTTGGGAATTCGGAAACATGTAATACATGAAAGTTGTAGCTCTTTGAAATAGTTTTCCAACGATTGTGGAGCTCGGACGGATTTCTGAGCGAAAGGTTATGTGTATTTTACTGAACAATGCATAGTATGTGCGCCCAGGTGCACGCTCAGATGGTTTCGTGCGTGACCGCGCACTTGTGGAAGTGCTACTGCCTTGATGCGCGTACACAAAAACTTTCTCTAGAAAAGGAAGCTCTCAAGAACCTACTCCACAAAGGTCCCTCCACATCCAAGGTGTGTTCTAATGGTGATTCTAAGTAATTTCAATTTCCCAACACTTTATTAACATGGGTAAGCCCTCCAAATCATTAGATATTCGATTGGGACATTGTGGTTGAGAAAAGACACCCTAGAACTCGAATTCAAGAGGATGAACTTCCAAAAGGTAATATCTTCCACCTCTACTTGATTATAGTATTGGAATATGATTATAGACTCTAGTTCATGAGATATGAGTTGATGGGTTTGATAGAAAAGCATGAACGAATATAGGTTTGGTTTGTTGATTGTTGATTATTGGTTAAGGGTTTTGTTTATCTAATGGGTAATGAAGAATGGTATTGATTATAACAATTTGATATTTTAGTATTATCGAGGAGCAAAAGAATGGGTTATTGGGTGTAAAAACACCATTAATAAGGACTATGAAGCTTTATGCCTACCAAGTGTTTGATAAAAGGCCTAAGTGGCCAAAACATGAGCATTATTGCTAATATGGAATCCCTTTGACTTGTATTAATATATATTAAAGTTGAAAGGGTTGGCGAATGTTGTATTATGATCAAGAGCAAGAAGTTAAGGTATGTGAGGCTAACTCTCTATGTTTGGGAATGTTAATGATTCTCCCTACACCATGTTCCTTCTATAATGTTCTAATTGCTTCAGAAATATAGTTAAGTTTAGTTCCTTGAATAGTTGCAGAACTTCTATTCTCTAGCTTCGTAATTCGTTCATGACTTTCTTTTTGAACAGTGTGAGCTCAGTGCATAATCAATATAGACTTTTGTTTGATGCTCATGCGTCTCAGTGTAGATCACTCAGCATGTCATAAATAATTGAAGTTTCAGTTTTCATGATCAGTTCATGAATACATGTCTCGGTCTTGTTCTATTCAGCATTCAAGTATCATGTAACTCAGTATGGTTCACTATTTCAGTATTATGTATTACAGTATGATTCTCAGTTTCTGTTTTTAAATCCCTGAATGTTGAACACCTGTATTTGGGCCCGAGGCCGTAGTTAATGCTTTATGCTTATTTGGGCCTGAGGCCGCAGTTAATGTTTTATGCCTATTTGGGTCTGAGGCCGTAGTTTGATTTATGCATCTTTGGACCTGAGGTCGTAGTTATGTATACATATACTTGGGCACGAGGCCGCAGTTATGTATACGTATACTTGGGCACGAAGCCGCAGTTTGTACACATATGTATTGGGCCTGAGGACGCAGTTTACTTATTCAGATAAACAGGTTGTTCATCATTCAGAAGAGGGAGTATTCATATCCTTGCTTCGTTTGTTCAGTTCAGTTATCAGTTATCATTTCAGTTTTCAGTTTCAGTTTAAACGGTTATCATTTCAGTTATCAATTATCAATTCTCAGTTATCAGCTTAGTATTAGTTTCAGCATTTATAGTTCTTTCTTTCAATTGCTTTACATACCAGTGCAATTCAAATGTACTGACATTCCTTTTGCCAGGAGCCTGCATCTCACGATGCAGATAAAGATTTACAGGTGGAGAAGTAAGAGCGCTAGGATTCTCGTACCAGCTATTTGGTAATCCCAGTTCTTTCGGGGCATTATCATTACCTTACAGTCTTCAGTATTTTCAGACAGTTAGTGTTTTCAGTACTTCATAGAGGCTTCATAGACTAGAGTAACAGTTAGGCAGAGTCGCAGGATTTTCATGTTAAATAATGTTCGCTACATATAAGTTTCAGAATTGTATTAGTGTTTCCGCTTTTTAATTTATATTATTCAGAATTTCGTATATCAACATGTGCTAGTTTATTTTCCGCATTCAGTATGTTATGATATCATATGTTGATTCAGTCAGCCAGTTGGTTTGCTCGGTCACATGTAGACAGGCATCGGGTGCCGTGTTACGTCCAGATGCAGGTTCAGGACATGACATTTGTTGTTGTTGGGTTCTTGTTATGACATTGGTATAGGTTGTCCCAGGAATTCGCATCGTACAAAGTGAATTTGTGTCTTCATAGTGGATATCTTGTAGATAGTTAATCATGACATTTCGTGGTAGAGATTTTATTAAGGTTGCCAGGATAAACAAGCTTGCGTAGTGTCCCCTTGTCGTGTTAGTAGTGCAGTTGTCAATCTTTAAAACTTCTCAAATCATTGGTCCTATCTTTTTCAATATTTCTAGGCCATAGTATTCGGTAGGTAGTTTTTGAAGATGTATCCATATTGTGAAAAAAGTGATGTGATTTGCATTAGGATTGAATTTTGGTTCCTATTTCCTGACCATAAGGAATTGTGAGCCAATAAACCATGGTCCATGGTTTAGGGCCCTTTGATAGAGATCGGGGGATGTAAAGCAAATCAGATAGTGGTCGTTACATAAATCTATGAGGTTCAGAGTTCTGTTGAGCTCCAGATTTTTTGTATTTTTGTGCGTAGTAGGTTGTAACCCATGCGCTTGCCCAGTAGCTTAATGATTACGGATTATTTCCAAGGTTCATATAATCTATTTTTGTCCGCTGTTGTGATGGATATGAAATTTTGGTGGTTAGTTGTGTTATTTTTTCCTTCTCCAGGGTAAGGTTGGTAAAAATTGTGCAGTTGAAATCCATAAGAAAATGTTTGGTTGTGGGTGATTGTGTCCCTGTAGCTTGCTTGTGCTACCATATTTGTGTCAGCCTCTTTTGGTCTGGGTATATTGCGCGTGAGGAGATCTTCGTCCTCGTTGGTGAGTGAGCTTCCTTCCATTGATTGATTTGTTGTTCTTGAGTTGCTATCTCTCTCCTAAGGAAAGTTAGAGAGAAGTCAAGAGAAAACTTTTTCTTTCTTGTTAATGAATTTCTTTTTTATATATAGTATATTATATACATATACTATATATATTTTATATACTTTTTGGCTAGCAGATGTAATTAATTTTGGCCGACTGATCAATTTTGTATTTTGCCCTTTAATGTAAGGTTAATGTGCTAATTTATACAAACAAGAATAAAAAGTGGAATAACACAATATACTATCGAGGTATCCACAATAGAAATTGAAATTCACATATACTATTGGCAAACTCAAAACATACAAGTAGCTTAAATTAATCACCAAAGTCCTGAAATAGTTACAACTATGATAAGTCTCACATACAAATTTGAAAACATATCATATGATTAATTGTCTCTGATCATACATACCGCAATAATTAATTTTTGTATAACATAAAACCATAATAATTATTTCACTTTGAAATGGAAGGAACATGTGATTCCCAGGACCATACATCAGAAACACAGCTAACAGCATCACTCATGGCACCACCATTCTTGAAATTCCGGTTAAATGCACTGACATTTTCGACTCCGATCACCGGATTATGGCCGGAAATTACACTCCACGCGTCTTCTCCGGGCACGGTGATGGTCGGAGAGACATTATCGAGTCGACACAAATTATTGTTGTTAGTACCAAGTGGTTGAGGAGTATTCAAGTAATTTTGAAGAAGATGACTTAAACTTGTTGACGTTAATGAACCTCTAGCGACCATGTCCTCAGCCAACTTCACCTGCATCACATAAAAATTTAGTATTAGAACCTGCACGATACGCAAATACTAATAAAAAATATCAGTCATATTAAACTATGATTTGACTTGTTTAAGCACATTTTAAAATATCAAATGCGTCATGCAAGAGAATCACATAAATTGACCATTAGTCATGTCTTTTTCTCAAAGGCAAAACGGATTACTTCTACTAGTAATGGTGTAAAATGAATTTGAGTATGTTAAAATAAGCTGAGTCAATATACAAGTGAAGTCATTACCCGCTCAAAATTTACTTGCATTAAACCGGGTCAACTTGGACTAAACAACGGGTTATAAATCCCACCGTTAAATCAAAATCATTTTTCATTTGTTTATTTGTCCTTCTATAATTTTCTTTTATTACCAAACCAAACTAACAAAAACCTTTGCTTTTAATTATTATATGACTATACCTAATCAATCAAACTCAGAAAAGATATTTGCAAAAAAAATTAGTATGTTTTAATGTTCTTGATAAGGTTTCTTATAGATCAATTTGGACTATATTGATAGTTGGAAAAATGACATTGTATAACCGCTGTAAAAATAATGGCCGAAAAAATGTATTAAATTTATATACTTTTTGTGCATATATATATAAACAAAAATTATATAAATTTTATACACTTTTTCGATTAACAGATATAAATAATTTCTGACGCGGGATAAAAGTGATAATACCCCTAGATAGTTCACATTGGCCCGAACTTTTAGGAACCATTAAAAAAATATTGAAATGGAAAATGGAGTGTAAGAAAAGGAAGAATTGTGGGTACAATACTTTGGCTCTTAATGCCTCCACATCTGATTTGAGCACTCTATTATTAGTCAAAGCATCTTTATATTGTTGAGTAGCATCTGCAAGCTGCTTGAACAATGATTCATTTTCTCCTCGATATTGATCAACCTGAGAAAATATGTAAGATAAAATAATCACGTATTGTGGACCGGAGGGAGTAACACCTTTCCATATATGACTAGTAAGTCAACTATTTGACATACTAGTGTCTTTATCCCATTTTGTAAAAACCGAAAATTTACTCCTATTAGACATTCAATAATATTATTCTAATAGTTCTACATTTTAAACCATTTTGAGGTTTGAACCGAAGTGGATTTTTTTTATTTCTCACCTGGTACCCAGGTTGGAGCCCGACTAATCCGGATTCGCGCCGAAAAATTCCACATTGGGGATAAAACACTCCCTAACATAGGCGATTCCATACCTAGGGGCTCGAACTCGAGACCTCTGGTTAAGGATGAAGGAGTACTTACCACTCCACCACTACCCTTGTTGACCCGGAAGAGGATTTAGTAACTAGTATCACTAGATTTCAGTTCAAAATGGTTGTAATAAGAAAGTTCACAAGCATATAATGATTTTCATAAATAATTCAATGATCATATATGAGATGATTATTGAATATTGACGTCGAGAGAATTAGTCAAGATGTGAATTAACATGTTAATATGAGGAGATAAATAAATAGACAGATCTCTGATTTAAATACTTCTCTATAAATTTAAATACATTTATTTTTAAACTCTTATAAAAGAACTATTATTTATTTAAATACCTGATTTTCAAGATCTGCTAAATGTGCTTGCTTTCTTCTTCTCGAACGCCTTGCAGACTCCCTATTAGAGGCTTGCCTAAAAATTGAAATCACCATATCAACATTATTAGCCAAAAATAAAATCTATATATAGATAAATAATTATTATTTTGAATTAATAATAATTTGTAGGTTAATTTACACGACATATTATCTTTTTTCATGAAAAAAAAAATGTTTCATCGTTTTATTTATGTTAGTAATAAAATATTGTCCCCGCATACAAGAAAGTTCAGAGTTACTAGTATAATATTTTTACTATATGGTAGGAAAAAAAAAGATTTACCTTCTGATGCGTTTAATATCCAACGGGTCAGTGCTTTGTTCGCAGGGACCCACTTCACCGTCCAAGTCATCATCATCTGAATAGGACCCACTTGTAGCTCCCATAACTTGACTGTCCCTCATCTTAGGCATTATAGTTGGCGTTGGACTCCCAGCTGAAGTATTGTATACAAATTCATATGCAAGAAACTTTCGAACTAAAGATAAATTTAAAATAAAAAAAATAAAAAAGAATTGTGTGGGGAGAAATAATTTTTGAAAAATAAATCATTTTCTAGAGAAATTTTCGTTGTTTGGCTGCAGAGGAAATTATCTTTTTGAAAAAATGATTTATAAAAGATTAATAATAATATTAGTAAATTAGATAGTATTATAATAAAATTTTGCTTTGAAAATTGATTATAATGTGTATATATTGGGTGGATCAACCATATGAAATCAAGAGATTGAATGAAAAAGATTGTGGTCCAAAAGTTAGAGAAATCATTTTCTTCTTTTTTGTAAAAAAATTGAAAATATATTTTCTGACAACCAATCAAACATCAGAAAATGACCTTTTATCGTTTAAAAAATAAGAAGAATTAACCTAAATAAAGAATACTCTGTGTCATGACAAACACGCAAATAATATTAAGGAATTAATAGAAAAGATCAGCAAAGAAAAAAATTAAAATAAAATAAGCAAAAAAAGCAAGAAAAATAGATTTTAGAGATTGAATTTGGAAATAAATACCACATATTGAAGATTGTGAATCCACAGTTGCAGAAATGCTGGACTGCTTAGGTGTAAGGTTTGGAGACCAAAGGGGTTTGTCTGTCAGTGCGCAGCTTGAGAAACCATTTACCATCTCCTGCCATAGTAATCACATCGTCATTGTCAAACCTTTCTATAGCAGTATAAATTGTTTCGATATTTTTTTGCTATTGTAATAAAGTATTGTTAAAGAAAATATATATAGAGGGGAAGCCAGTCCTTTGATTACGGGTTTGGCTGAATCCAGTAATTTTTGTCCAAACTTTGTATTTAACTTTAAAAAATTATTGAATTATTTATAAATTATTAATTTAGAATCCAGTAACTCAAAGGAATTAGAATACTGAACCTATAAGTTTCAAATTCTGCTATGCCTCTGAATATATAATATAACATGAAAATCGATTCTAAAGAAAACTTGACTGATATAGAGAAGTATTGGTATAAAGAATGTTATACAAAAATTTGAGTGTACTAAGTATGCAAAATAAAAAGAAGGGAAGAATTATTTTTTGCAATAGTATTATGCACTTGTTTTATCCAACGTGTCACTACTAAAATTTAACTTATAATTATTCAATAAAGTGGAAATGCCAAAACAAAAATAATAGTATTACTTATATTGCATCATCAAGAAAGCTATTGATTCAAAAAAAGAAAAAGGCTATAGATGTGTCTCTTTAGAACTTGAATGGCTATTTCGTTAATAAATCTTAATAAATTAGGTAGCCCAACTTCGATTTGGGAAAAAGAAATGTATACAAAAAATTGTTTTGTTTCTATAATAAAAATTTTTATATTCCAATACTTCTCT
>ML425969.1:127921-167691 GCA_005239525.1 Nicotiana knightiana
TTTTTTTTTTTTTTTTTTTTAGTTTATGACGCTGTCATTCTCAATCTATACCTAATATTTTTATAATACAAAAAACTAAGATAATCTCAAAATCTCATACTGCCCATACAACTTAATGAAAGGCCTTAATCAATCAACTTACTACTTTAAAAAATATATATTTACTTAGAATTGTACAATCAATTTCATTAAACTCAAGTTTTTGTCAGATTCCAAAAATTATTCCCCCGAAAGTTACACAGCAAACCGACCATTCACAGTAACGTGGAAATTCAGTACTTCAACGATTTATAGTAGTTTAGAAAGATCCACAAACATTATTTAATTCATTAATTATGATAGAGTGGTAAATATTTTTTTATTCTTAATCAACGGTCTTATATTCGAGCCCTATATTTGAATTCGTCTTTGTTAGAGAATAATTTTATTTTTTAATGTGAATTTTTAACTTAGTCAGGCTACTATACAAATATCGAACACCGAATGAAAAACTAAAGAAAGTCATTTTAATACTTTAGAAAGACCCTCATTCATTATTTAATTCATTAACTGATTGCTTAAAAAGTCATAAGCACAGTTGGAAATTGAAAGGAATCATTTGAAAATATATTTTAATAATAAATACGAAAGGGGACTAATATAAACCATTAAAAATTTTATAAAGTCACAATTTTCCAAAGTTGAAATTTTAGTAAACTCGTATGTCTTTATTACCACTACTTTAAGTTTAATTTGATATATATTTTTGGCAGATCCCTAATAATTATCTTATGAAATACTCAATTATATATGTAGATAAGATCGTATATATTAATCTTGAGCCCAGTGATGAAGATGTTATAATTCGAACCATAATATAACGAGTTTATATCTAATTATCTACATGTCACTATTAACCTAGTTAAATCTACTCTTTTTTTCTAAAAAATTGCCTAAATAACTACATTGATACTCATTCAAATATAAGCTATTATTAAATATTGCCCATACCCTGCTACTAATTTTTTTTAATCTCAAATCTTTTCTAGTCTAGATTTATAATAAACTTATTTAGAAAAATGATTTTGCACCACCAATAATAAAGAGTCACGTCCCAAATAAAGATGGCCCCTTTATATTTAATATTTCTAAACATGATAAAGTAGCTAGGGTCTATTATAATAATAAACCACCAATTATACTTTATTTTACACATTGAGATTCCAAATCTCTGTAGCATCTTCTCTTTAAATATCAACCCAACCTCTTCGTTATTCTTGTCCTCCTTCAAATAATAATCTTCTCTCCCATTTCATTTCTCCTCCTTTTTAAAGTTCTATTTTCGTATTTGATTAAAAAAAAAAAAGATTCGCTAGCCAGCTTTCATGTTAAAAATAAAAATAAAAAATTTAGAAGAATTAACCAAAATAGTCGCTCAACCTACCACTTAAACTAAAGCCGGTAAATATATATATATATGTATAATCAATATATAATTTATGTATATGGCTAAAAAAAAGTAAACAATTAATATGACCGACTAAATTAAAAGAAAATTCATTTTCCAAACAATCTTTTAGACAAATGTCACAAATTCAAGTAACATATAATCCCCGGAGGGGGACCTATATTTATAGTGAGGGGTCACCGGATCACGTAAGCTTCAGGAAAATTTATATATATATATATAAGTACTTGACATCCTGAACAATAAAAGCCTTTAAAGGTTGAACAGTATACTAAGCCACGCTGCATAAAAGTCTTGGGTCAGCCTCTAATAATCTCTATAATATGTTAAAATATAGTGATCGTATTTTTTTCTTTTTTGGCACTATCAATACATATAAAGCATGAAAAGAAAAAAAAAAGACAACCCCATATCCAAAAATTGAAAAAAAATATACACACATTAGAAAATTATTCAAGAAGATGAAGAGGGGAAGTGCTAACCTGATTACTCATAGTAAATGAAGGAGAAACTGAACAAATATCACCAAAAATTTCAGCATGAACATTATTATTGTTGTTGCAGTCATCATTAATATTATTATTATTATTATTATTGATATTCTGATGATGATCACTGCCTCCAAAACTATCACCAGTTTTAAAATACTCCTCTAAAGCCAATAAAGAAGAACTTTTCTTCATGTCTCTAATATTTGCAAAATTAGCCATTTTCTTCTCCATATAGCCAAAAGGAGAGTGAAGAGGTGAGAGAGATGAAAATATTAGATACTTAGCAATGAAGTAGTTTGGGTTTGGAGTGAGTGGGTGGGGAAAGAAAGAAAGGGGGGAAACGAAGAGTAGCTAAGCGAGTGATTATATAGAGAAGCCAAAGTAGGTTCATGATGAAAGAAAAAGCCAAGAATCAATTCATTCACAAGATAAAGTTGTTTTGTTTAGTCATGAATTACTTTTATATCCTTGCTAGGAGCTATATCTACGATATTACCCTTTTTTCTCATTTAAAATTGTTGATTAATGTCAACTTTTAAAAAAAAAAAATATTACTCCATCGGTTTCAAACTCGAATAAAGAAGGAGAGTTACATCCTAAACTTGGAGCTAACTTGATTGTTTGGTTCGAGATTTAGGGGCGGAGCTAGAATTTTGCTATAGGTTCGATCAAATTTAATAATTTTTTTTCAAATAAATTAAAAATTAGTTAAATATATAAAATATTAAATTTAAAATTCAGTCATTAGCTAGCACTTGCGGTCGTCATTCAAAACTTAAGAACATAAAAGCTGAAATACTGACTACGCCTCTATCGAGGTTGGTAGGGCCCAACAATGAAATGATAAGTATAGGACTATTAGGAGGGATCAAACGGGGTCCAAATCGTTAAGGAAACACCATAAGCAGTCTTAACATATACAAGAAATTTTAGATATTTATAACTTTTCGGAAGGTGGCGAAGTTAAAATTTTATTAAGTGGATTCAAAATCAATATGAGAAGCAAATATGCGAAAAGCTCTTGGATTGAGTCAAGAAGCTTCAACAATTAATATATTTATATAAAAATTAATTAATTTTATATATATAGTATAATTATCCGACAAAGAGATCCAGATGAACCCTCATGATTTGAGCTCTCAAGTTTTTGTGTGAATCTAAGTGATGAGCAGTTAGTGTTTTGGAATTTATAATGGGTTTATGAACCAATATATGGTCCCAATTGTAGTGAATTGTTCGATATAATTAATATATTTCTTTACTTATTGGTGAAAATTAATTTTGCACTCAAGAATAAATTAATTATTCTGTATAACTAGGTATGAATTTCGGCAGATCAATGATATGAATTATATGTTGGTTCCAATAATGTATGATGTTTTGCTTCATCTTTGCTTGTTAAATTAATTTATGATTTCGAATTGCAAATCTATGATCCAAACTAATTTTAGTTGCATAATCGAACGTACCTATGTATGAATGCTAATTTATAATTAATCTAGTTTCTAAGATTGGCAATTATAATATGTAGTTTAGAAATTGCACTGAATTACTCTACAAAGCCAAATTATGCTCTTGTGTAAGTCATATGTTTAACTGTGCCAAAATTGGTGGCGAAGTCAAGATTTTAATTAAGAGGATTTTAAAATATAAAAATAAATATATAAAAACTCAGTAGGTTATAATAGATAATTAGAACAAAAATATAAGCTAAATCAACGAGATATGAATAATAAAATATATGTCATAAAGTTTTGTGTTAAAGTAACATAAAGGTGATTTAAGAGGGGTGTCACTTGTATAGACGTTATTGGATTCAATTGAACATGTTTCTAAAGATAGCATGTTTCTAAACTGATATTTAAAAGTTGTGTTTAAGAAATTAAGTTAAGATTGCATTATTTATGTGTAATTAAAATTGAATTTTGAGTAGTGATTCACCTGATGAGGTAAGCTCATCAAGTGTCGGCCGGCCATGGCTACTAGTTAAATTTGGATCGTAACAATGTCTGACGTGAGAGGTAGGGGCGGAGCTCAGTTGCGAAGCCACGTAGTGTTAAGGGTGTTCAACTGATCACTCTTCGTCAAAAAATTATATTGTGTATATAAGTAAAATATTACGTTTTAGAGGTATATAACACATATTAAATACTCTTTGTCGGAAAAAATTTCACTTTTTCTAAATTTGAACACCCTTGAAAAAATTTCTAGCTTCACCACTGGCGGAGGTAGAAGTCGAGCTACGAGTTTGGTGCTTTTGATCAACAACGTATTTTATATTAAGAAATTATTAAATATATACAAATATTAAAATTATCGTTTTAAAATTCAGAACCAAAAAAGTTAAAATTTTGGCTCCAGTTTTAGGGAGAGGTCTTATACATTACCAACATTTTGAGATCTCCCTTTAAAATACGAGATATTTTTTTTTTTTTTTTTTGTAAAGCTGTATTTTATTTAGTCATTGTCATTGTACTTGCAACGCACTTGCATGTAATTCGCACTAAAGTGGCTACCATACCAAAACCAAAGTATGCCTACCACCAAGTAAAAAAGGGCCAAAAAGGAAATCACGTGAACGAGGCCATTCAGAAAACAAGTATATTAAAGAAAAAGCGGATCCATAATTTAATGTGTATGAGTTCCTATAATGATCTAAAGTTAATATACAATAATAATTAAATTCACAGTTTATTATTTAATAAATTTCTTAATATGTATATACATACATACATATACATATACATATATACATACATACATATACATATATACATACATATATATATATATATATATATATATATATATATATATATATATATATATATTATTTAACGAGTAATAACGAAGTTACATGGTCATGAAAATCAACAAATTAATAGAATGAAATAAATCAAATTATTATACATTTACGGAGAAAATTGAAGGACAGCCTTGGAGCAAAGGTAAAGTTGTTCCTGTGTGATTTGTAGGTTACGGGTTCAAGTTCTGAAAGCAGTTACTAATGTTTACATTAGGTAAGCTATCTATATCACACCCCTTGGGTACGACTCTTACCAAGACCTCATGCAAGATACTTTGTGCACGTTGTCTTTTTTTTTAGGGGGTGGGGGGGAGGGGGAGGGGGAACGCTTGAGTTCCTTTTAGATCTTGATAAAAAGGGGAATCATGCTCATCAACACATAAATTTTCTAAGACATGACATAGAGCAGGGTGATTGAGTTCTAAGGGTCAGTATGAAATCCAGGTCTTGTGGATAGGGGGAGAGGTATGAGTAGTTGCAATCATGACTCTTCATAAAGGTACCACATAACTTGCAAAAGATTAGCATTCATATTTCTTAGTAAACCTTATCTCACCATCAAGGATGAAAGGATAATTCTCGTATTCGAGGCCTAAGTATGAATATATTCTTGGCAAAGAGCGGTTTCTCTTTTAATGGGCGTTATTGGCAAAAATCTGAATTAATTAGAATTCAATATAGGTATTGAACGTCAGGTGAGAAATCAAAGAAAATTTTATCTCAGAAGAGCACAACCTGTTAACTTAGATTAAGCTCCCGTTTGGCGATAGATTTTGGCTTCATTTTTCAAAAAATAATTCGAAAATATAGTCTGTTTATGAAATATGATCATGTTTTGAAAAGAAAAGAAAACAGGGAGTTCAAAGCCATGGTAGAGGACATATGGAGGCAGAAGATGGACTGTGATCCTATGGAAAGAATATGGGGAAAATTACAGAAGCTGAAATCGATGTCAAAAGGACTGAACAAGGAGATGACAAGCTATGAAAGAAGACTGAATCAAACTAGACAAAGGTTAGAAAATGTGTAGAATAGTCTGAAGATCAGTCCCCTAAACCAAGAAATGATTGAAGAAGAAAAAATGACATTACGGGAGTTAGAGAAATGGAGCATAATAGAGGAAAGAGTCTTGAGACAGAAGTCAAGAGTGAATTGAATAGACTATGGCGATTCAAACTCTAAGTATTTCTATGCTCGGTTGAAGATGAGAACAAGCAGGAACTCGATAACATCTGTGTACAATGCAGGAGGAGTTAGAGTTACAGAGCCTCAAGAAGTAGAAAAGGAGTTTACTACCTTCTTTAAGTAACTCATGGGGACAGATACTGGGATTAAGCCATGTCCAAACTCAAAAGTCATTAAAGAAGGAGTATATCTATCAATGCAGCAGGAACTAGAGTTAATACAGGAAGTAACACATGAAGAAATAGATGAAGCAGTGAAAGATATGCCCATTGACAAAGCACTAAGAGTTGATGGATTTCCAGTCGAGTTCCTAAAAATGCATTGGCAAGAGGTCAGACAAGAGGTGTATGATGTAGTGGAATTTTTTTTCAAGACATGCAAGATGAAGAAAGCTTGGAACTGCACAGCCATAACTTTGATTCCAAAGGGACCAAATCCTACAACAGTGAAAGACTATAGACCAATAGCCTGTTGCACTAATGTTTACAAAGTTATTGCAAAAATTCTGACCAGAAGGATAAAGAAAGTAATAGACAGCATAATTGGGAAATCACAATCGGCATTCATAGAGGGGAGAAGTATTGTGGATAATGTTTTGTTTAGCCATGAATTGTTTAATGGCTACAACAGGAAAGGAGTATCACCAAGATGTATCCTCAAGGTTGACTTAAAGAAAGCATATGACTCAATTGATTGGCAATTCTTAAGACATATGCTCACAGAACTTGGTTTTCCTCAGAAATGCATTAGATGGATTATGGAGTGTGTAACAATAGTATCGTATTCATTAACACTTAATGGAGGGCTCACAAAACCTTTCCCTGCTAAGAGAGGTATTAGGCAGGGAGATCCTATGTCCCCTTACCTATTTGTGATTGCTATGGAGTATTTGCAAAGGGAGATGAATATATTGAAAAAAGCAGAAGGAGTTCAAGTTCCATCCGAAGTGCAAGAAACTGGGAGCAACACACATATGTTTTGATGACGATTTGTTAATGTTTTGCAGGGGTGACAAACAATCAATTAATGCATTGCAGAATACTTTTGATAAATTTTCAAGGGCATCAGGATTACAAGCAAGTGCAGAGAAAAGCTCAATATATATGGCTGGGGTAACACAACAAATCCAAGAGGAGATGATGCAAATTACTGGATATGTAAAGGGAAGTCTGCCTTTTAAATATTTGGGAGTTCCATTGTCTACAAGGAAGCTGAATATACACCAATGTATGCCTCTGGTCGAGAAAATCACAGATAGGGTAAGATGCTGGTCAGCTAGAAAATTATCCTATTCTGAGAGGGTGCAGCTAATCAAATCAGTCCTATTTGGTGTGCAAACATACTGGGCACAAATCTTCTTAATTCCAAAGAAGATCATGAAGATGATAAAAACTATTTGCAGGACATTTCTATGGACTGGATCAACTGAAGTATCAAGGAAAGCTTTAATAGCATGGGACAGAATATGTAAACCTAAAGTAGCAGGTGGAATGAATGTGATCAATATGAAGATTTGGAACAAGGCAGCAGTGATGAAACACATATGGGCATTGACAAGGAAGAAGGATGAATTATGGATTAGATGGGCTCATACATATTACATAAAAACAGAAATATGGAAGATGTACACACACCTAAAACTGCAGCATGGGTGGTGAGGAAGATCATAGAAACAAAAGAAGATGTACTGAAGATGAGGACAAATCAATGTGACATCGCAACTGTACTGGGGAAGTTTGAAAGGCAAGGTAAATTCCAAATACATAAGGCATATGTACAGCTGCAACCTCAATTTAGTAGGGTGGAATGGAAAAATATACACTTACACACACAAATTCATCCAAGATTGAAGTTTCATCTATGGTTGGCTATGAATCAAAGATTAGCAACTATAGAAAGGCTTGCAAAATTTGGCATACAAGTGCAGACAGAGTGTGTGTTCTGTGGGCAAGATGAGGAAAAGTTTGAGCATCTATATTTTGAATGCCAGTGTACAAACAAATTGTGGGAGAGAATTTTGAAATGGTTAGGACACACAAGACAGATAATGGAATGGAAGCAGGAAGTGCACTGGATCAACAGCATGNTCTATGGTTGGCTATGAATCAAAGATTAGCAACTATAGAAAGGCTTGCAAAATTTGGCATACAAGTGCAGACAGAGTTTGTGTTTTGTGGGCAAGATGAGGAAAAGTTTGAGCATCCATATTTTGAATGCCATTGTACAAACGAATTGTGGGAGAGAATTTTGAAATGGTTAGGACACACAAGACAGATAATGGAATAGAAGCAGGAAGTGCACTGGATCAACAACATGGCAAAGAAAAAAGATTGGAAAGCAGAGATGACTACGGCAAGTTTTGCTATGGTCGTGTATTGCATATGGCGAGAAAGAAATGCGATGAGATTCAACAAGGGGAGATACAATATAGATGGAATATGCAAGGAGATTGCAATGCATATACACATACAGGGCAGAAAGAAGAAAAAATGGGGGCCAGGATTAAAGTATGTAAATAAAATACCTTAGTTATAGAGTATAGTATGCTATTAATATAGGTATACTTGTAATAGAAATGAGAGATTAATGGTCAGCATTAATCTAGTTTTGTAATGATTTTTTTTATGAATAAAAGTAAACTTTCGTCAAAAAAAAAAAAAAAAAAAGTTTTTAAGTCCCAAAAACTAGTTTAGGATAGTTTTTGGTGAATTTTTTTCTTCCACTCATAAAACTTTTAATTTTCTTCAATTAGAATGCATGTCCAAACACAACTTCAACTTTCAAAAATTATTTTTCAACACAACTTCAAAAATTCTTTTTTCAAGTTTCAATCAAATCTATTTCCAAATGCTAGTTAAGTCTCTAATTGATACCTACATTAAGAAGAATATAAGGAGAGTAACATCAAGTGATAAAAATCAATTTTTGTGTAAAACATTCTTCCATTCTTATTTATTTCTTCAATATACTTGTTTAATTTCTAGGTAAATCGATAAAATTACTAATGTATTTATCATAAAGTTAAACTTTTGTAATTTGAAATTGCATGAGAAATAATATAGATGAAAACTTTTGAGTTCAAACTGTTCTCTGAATATTATTTGATGTCTAGTATTTGTATTGAAGCTCGAACTAATTTGAATTTGTGTCACATAAAATTCATTAAAAAAGAAAATGCTTCCTAATTTTTTCTTATTCGCACGACTTGAACCCTGTTACAGAATGAACTTAGATACTTTACACAATAAACATAGACTATTTTTTAGTAGTGTACATAACCCATATATAGATAGCAAATTTGTAGTAATCTCTCTTATTTCTTTTCTTAGTTAACACCTGATGTACATGTATATAAATGTATCACTACATGAAATAATATACCAATTTGATTCTTTCATACCTTGTTAATTACATGGTATCAGAGCATGGCTTCACCAGAGTTGAGTTTGTCTCACCGGAGTCGACCAAAACTTTTCGACAGACATGTGAGGTGCGTGTGTTGTCCATTCTCTGTCCAGCTTTCTTCTCCGAGATCAGCTTGATAGAATTTATCGCTTGTTGGTTATCCTCTGATACACAACCTTATTTTCGTGAAGGAGTGCTCGTTTTTGAGGAATCAAACTAGACTTTATATAGACACAACCTTTTTAAACAATTCTCTTAACTCATCACACCAACAATATTTGAAATAGACTAAGCACAAAAGCGTAACATCTTCACCTCAAGATTTGACTCACAAGTACCACACATTATTCACAACTCACCCACTTACTCTAACATAGAAGTCACTGACATTACCTTTCCTTCATGAATCAAGTTCCCTCACACAACAAAAGAGAGTAGTTACACACAATAAAATTTAAGAATACTTAGGAACTCAAGATAGAAAGTATTCACTCACTCTCAGAAATAACATTCATATGCCACAAAAGGTGCATCATAGGCTTGCTCGTAGTGTACTACTCTACTAATCGAGCTCATTCAGTCTCGGATCAAGTAGGACTTTATTTGGTTGTAATGTAGGCTGCCAGACGGATATGATACATTTAGATATAAGAGTTGCTACACCTCCCTAAGCACTTTAATACATACACTTTAATATTTGAAACCCCACACTTATGTGAAATTATAACTCCACATTCACATCAATATATATTAACCTCATACTTCTTTAAGCACAATTACATCAAGAGTCACCACTTATCAAGGAATATTTTTTTCACCGAAATACAATTATTTTTTCCTTTTCATTTTTTTTTTCAATTCAAGTGGCTCTTACTTTTTCAAAACAGTGCACATTTATCCTTATTTCATTAGTTTCACTCAAAAGCCAAACCAACCACCACACACTTTAACTTTTATAAAGTTCATAATAATTCAAGTGCTCATGAGAGGTTAAAATGTTCAAATAGATGGTTAATTCTAACAAATGGGTAAGGCTTGTAATGTGGTTGCCAAAGAAACATGATTACAGGCACAAATGGGTTAACTACGATACATAACAAATATACGGTAAAATATATATATGGCTCAACAAAGAAACGCATATATCACTTCCAATACTGAACAAAACTACTATTTCGCTTTGCAAACACGCGGGGCAAGTTCTAGACATCAAATGCAATGCACAGAGTAACACACAAACCTCATACACACATGGAACATAACTCACTCAGGATTGGTTTCATCAAGACATTATAGTTATAGCAGTTAAGCAAAGTTAAGCTTATACAATTTAAGGTACTTACAAAAGAGTCAGAAACTGAGCCTAAGCGTCACAATCAAAGTACTCACTATTCTCAATGCATAACAAAGTTAAGAGATATTGCTTCAATTCAATTCATATCACACTGGATCCTACTCCTAAAAAAATAAAACTAACTACACCCAGTTCAAACAAAACTTTTGGAAAAGAACCGCGGCACAAAGAAAAATCAAGGGGAAATTGTTACATACCTAAAAAATAAAATCTCTTTGTCTTTTTCCGTTCGACTTAAATCCCTCAAGAAAATTGTCTAATAGGTCTATCATCAGGAAAAGTCCAATCTTTTCTATTTTTGTAAAAAATAATTATTCCATTAAACTAACACAACTATAATAGCATAGAAAGTCACTCAAACAATATCCTCACCCCACACTTAAAATTGTGTATTTTCCCCAATGCACACCCATAAATACAAGAGGGTAAAAGAAACTCCCTGGTAGGTCAAAGACCGAAGCACTAGCAGCTCTTGGGGTACTCAGACTTCTCCCAGGCCTGGTCCTTCGTGAGGGTACCTCACACTTAGTTCCAACTATCTGGTTTTCTATTGAATCCTTCCAATGGCTTTGCTTTTCAAGCTCCTAAAAAAATAAAGAATAAAAAATAAAGAATAAAAAGTAAAGAATAAAAAGTAAAGGTGGGTTGCCTCCCAACAAGCGCTTGATTTAACATCGCGGCACGACATGAACCGTTTTTTGCCTCCACCTCGAGCTTATGAATTGAACCTCAAGTTTTGATTCAAGCTTATGATTATGCTCCTGGGGTGGTGGAACGAATCTAACTGGCCCAAGAAAACAATGTAATATTCTGCACTTCTTGGCCTTTACATTAGGTGTGTAATCCTGACTTTCCGGCAAGAAGAATTCGAGAGTATAAGCACCTTGTTCCTCCTTCCTTGACTTCTCAATTGGCTCGGATGACTTTATTTCTATATTATTATCCAAACACAATGTCGCGACCCGATTTTGGAGTCGTGATGACGCATGTCGAAGAACCAGGCAAGCCGCCCATTTTATCTAAGCTAAATTCAATTTCCAGTAAAAATATAATTTTAAACGAAATTATTGATAATACTAATAATCTGAAGTTTTGAATCAATATTTGAAACAAAATTTAAAATCTCCAACCCCGGGTCCGGTGCCACTTAGTCATGAGCTACTACAACATAAAGCAAGGAAAAGGAGAAATGGACAACATAGTCTCAAAATAAAGAACAACAGGTAGAATAAGAAAGAGAAGACGAGGTCGGGATCGCCAGCTGCTACCTCGACAACTCCAATGAAACTCTGACAGCTGCTCAGTATCCACTATCAGGTCCCGGTGTACCTGGATCTGCACACAAGGTGTAGAGGGTAATGTGAGTACACCAACTGAGAAGTAACGAACCCAAACTATAGGCTGAGAGGTAGTGATAGACTAAACCTCAGAATTTACAATAGACAGTATACAGAAATTAGACATGCTAACAGTTTATCAGAATGAATAAATATGCCAAGTATGTCAGTATACTCTACATGTCATCGTAAGAGTATATGTATGAAACCAGTGTGGATATACACATAGTGCTCACAACCCTCACACAGTAGTCCACTCAGTACTGTATATGGCTCTCAGACCCAGGGAAAGTCCATTCCGGAATGTACATAATCATCGGTGACCGTAGTCACTCAGTACTGAGGAAAAAAAGGCCAATCCAGCCGCACGGAGAATATATGTATGAAATATACACATAATGCTCACAACCCTCACATAGTAGTCTACTCAGTACCGTATATGGTTCTCAGGCCCAGGGAAAGTCCATTCCGGAATGTACATAATCATCGGTGACCGTAGTCACTCAGTACTGAGGAAAAAAACAGCCAATCCAGCCCCACGCAGAAAAGCCCATCTCCGGAATACAACACTCGGACAAGATCCATGTCCAAGGATGATCCATCCCTTACATAACATCCACTTCGGACACGATCCATGCCCAGGGAAAATCCATCCCTCAACATCAATGCGCTCATTGTGGGTGTAAAAACTCCGGAGGGGCCCTAGTGGCCCAAGCGCTATATCAAGCCAACGAAGACATGATTTAGAATCGCTGAGGTGTGCAGTCTGATCTCATAACTGTCTCAATAACAGGCTCACGGCCTCATTCAGTCATTACTCTCCAGTCTCACTCACATGGGTCACATATGCCTCCATCAGCCCGAAACAATGATAAGTATGCATATAATTAACAATATTGAGACTGAGGTATGAAGTGATATGCTATAACAAGATTGAGTATATGAATCAAATAATCACAAAATGAGACAGTAATATAGGACCACTCGGGTCTCAGCGTTTTCGGTGTGAAGCCTAGCATTTACACTTAACATGATTTGTAACAGGTTCACAATTACTACATTAGTAGAAGCACATATATCATCAGGGAATAATCACTAAGCGGTACCATGTGATGAACCAGGTCACAAGTCTCACAGTGCACGCCTTCACGCCCGTCACTTGGCATGTGCGTAACCAATTCTAATCACATAACAAGTACTTCGGGGTTTTGAACCCTCAGAACCAAGTTTGGAAATGTTACTTACCTCAAAACCGGCTAAAATACTACTCCGCGGTGCCTTTGCCTCTAGATTTGGCCTCCAAGTGCTCCAAATATATCAAAAATTAGATTTATACCATTATAATATGCCAAGGAACGAAGCCCGATCGAAGTTTATGAAAATTACTCAAAAATCCCGAAGTTGGTCAAACCCGACCCCTAGGACCACATCTCTGAACTCGATAAAATTTACACCACAAGAATCATCATCTTCCCACGAGTCCATACATACCAAGAATACTTAAATCGGAGTCCAAATGACCCCTCAAATTCCCATTTTAAGGTCTCTAACTCACAAGACCTAACTACCCATTTTTAGCATTGTTTTTCCCCAATTTTCACCACTAATCAGACCTTTAATCACATATAAACGAGTTTTAAGTCCAAAATCCTTACCTTAATGAAGAACTATCTATTTCCCTCTTCAAAGCCCTTCAAAAGCTTCAAACTCGAATAAGAATGGTGAAAGAATGACCAAAGTTTGCTAAGGGTTCTTTTTATAGGTTCTCCCCAGCGATGACCGCACCTGCGGTCCTATTCTCGCACCTGCGGTCCCAGGTGCGCACCTGTGAAAATGACTTAAGTCCAGGCATCCGCACTTGTGGCCTTCTTCTCGCACCTGCGGGCTCGCAGGCGCGACCAGACATCTATACCTGCGCTCCTTGGCCAGGTCCCCCTCTTCTGCACCTGCGCAAGACCCATCGCACCTGGACTCCCCATCCGTAGGTGCGGAAACATCAGAAGACATCACACCAACAACCTTTTCACTCTTCAAAACTCCCCGATGGCCATCCGAAATCATCCCGAGCCCCTCAGAACCCCAACCAAAAATACCAACAATTCCCATAACCTCATTCAACCTTAGTCAAGCCTTCAAAACACCAAAAACAACGCAAAACGCTAAAATCACCCCAAATTCAAGCCTATGAACTTTGAAACTTCTAAATTTCACCAAGGATGTCGAAACCATCCAAAACACATCCGATTGACCTGAAAATTTGCACACATATCCAAAATGACATACGAACCTGCTCCAACTTCCGGAATTCCATTCCGACCCTGATAGCCTATTTTTCACTACCGACCGAAAATCGCCAAAAACTAACTTTTGTCAATTCAAGCCTAATTCTACACCGGACATCAAAACTTCATTCCGAATACACTCCTAAGTTCCAAATCACCTAACGAAGCTATCCGAGCTATAAAATCCACATTCCGAGGTCGTTTACTCAATAGTCAACTTCCGATTAACTTTTCTAACTATAAGGTCAACTTAAGAGACTAAGTGTCTCATTTCTCACTATGACCACTCTGAACCAGAGTCAACCAACCCAACGCCACACAAAAGAGATGACCCACACAAGCAATGAAGCCAAAATAGGGGAAACGGGCTAAACTCTCGGAACGACCGGTCGGATCGGATCGTTACACACAATGTAGAAAAATGCTTGGAGTATGGGCCAATGCTCAACTACATGAACTTTGGGACTATTAACTTCCTTAAAACCAATGAGAGTAGAATCAACTAAATATGTATCTTCAATATTTTTGGTTGACTCTAGTATCTCTTCTTCAACATCGACATCATCAAATTTTAGTTGGTTGGTTTGGTCATATTCTACTCTCAACTCCTCCATTATAATGGAAATTTCTGCAGCCAATTCATGCTTTTCTTGGCTATTATCCACAATGTAAGCTTGTTGCACTTTACAAGGTTCAGTTACATTATTAGCTTGAGCCTCCAAGTTGTGAATAGTTGCCTCTTGCCTTTGTATCTATAGTGATTTCTCATCATATTGTTCCATGAGACCCTTTAACATATCTTTGATCTCCTTCAGGTCAGCTTCCCTGGATTCTTTGTTCCTATTTACTTCACCAGAAAAAGTAGAACCATCATAGAAAGGGATTAGGGGAGGATAAGAAATATAAGCACAACCATGAAAATGATCATCTTGACCACCACAAATATCACACACATTCCACAAATAAGATTGAATTGGTGCATATAACTCGCTCTCGAAAATATTTTGATAATTTTGCAACAGACGGTTTCCTCCACAATATGCATAAGGAGGATCAAAAGTAGAATTACTAACATAAAAACTCTCATAATTCTAAGATTCCATGTCTCTCAAGTCAAAAATAAAAATTAAAAAATTTAATCGAATACAAGAAAACAAAAATAAAAGTTCAAACTTGCAACATAGAAATATACACCTATAGCTACCTTAAATTAGCAGCAAGTGGAATTAGCAGAGGGCGCCTATAGCACAACGTCTCCATGGACACTATCTGCACCCAGTGATAAATTTGGTTGCTTGAAGTTGTTCAATTGCGCCAAGTGCCCAACGACCAGCTGCATAACTGAATGCTGCACTTTTTTCCCCTTCACTACTAACCCTACGCGAAATTGCATCTGCTGGCGTTTGGCCGAGCACGTCAATAAAGAATCTTTTACTGCTCTTCACAATTATTGTGGCTTCAAGAATCCTTGTCAACATAAGCAAGTTAGTTTTATAATTTGTGTTCTCTATTCATCACTCTTTTATGATATAATATTCTCTCTCTATATACATATATATACAATGATATGATATTAAGGACGAAGTATATATAAAATAGTTTTAACCTCACAAAATCATCTAATGCAAAAATCTAGCAGGAGGAAATCAACCAGCAAGAGGTGGTCGAAACTAGCAAGGCCATAGACAACAGTATAATGTTGGGCCATAGTAGAAACCAGCAACAGGTGGCAACTTGTTGTGCAGAGGATAAAGAAAATATAAAGACTTGCATGTTTAACACAACCTCCATTGACCAATGTTGCCCAACATACAGATGCCTCCATCAGCCCGAAATAATGATAAGTATACATATAATTAACAATATTGAGACTGAGGTATGAAGTGATATGCTATAACAGGATTGAGTATATGAAATCAAATAATCACAAAATGAGACATTAATATAGGACCACTCGGGTCTCAGCATTTTTGGTGTGAAGCCTAGCATTTATACTTAACATGATTTCTAATAGGTTCACAATTACTACATTAGTAGAAGCACGTATATCATCGGGGAATAATCACTAAACGGTACCATGGGATGAACCAGGTCACAAGTCTCACAGTGCACGCCCTCACGCCCGTCACTTGGCATGTGCGTCACCAATTCTAATCACATAACAAGTAGTTCGGGGTTTTGAACCCTCAGAACCAAGTTTGGAAACATTACTTACCTCAAAACCGGCTAAAATACTACTCCGCAGTGCCTTTGCCTCTAGATTTGGCCTCCAAGTGCTCCAAATCTATCAAAAATTAGATTTATACCATTATAATATGCCAAGGAACGAAACCCGATCGAAGTTTATGAAAATTACTCAAAAATCCCGAAGTTGGTCAAACCCGACCCCTAGGACCACATCTCTGAACTCGATAAAATTTACACCACAAGAATCATCATCTTCTCACGAGTCCATACATACCAAGAATACTGAAATCGGAGTCCAAATGACCCCTCAAATTCCCATTTTAAGGTCTCTTACTCACAAGATCTAATTACCCATTTTTAGCACTATTTTTCCCCAATTTTCACCACTAATCATACCTTTAATCACATATAAATGAGTTTTAAGTCCAAAATCCTTACCTTAATGAAGAACTATCGATTTCCCTCTTCAAAGCCCTTCAAAAGTTTCAAACTCGAATAAGAATGGTAAAAGAATGACCAAAGTTTGCTAAGGGTTCTTTTTATAGGTTCTCCCCAGCGTGACCGCACCTGCGGTCCTATTCTCGCACCTGCGGTCCCAGGTGCGCACCTGCGAAAATGACTTAAGTCCGGACTTCCGCACTTGCGGCCTTCTTCTCGCACCTATGGGCTCGCAGGCGCGACCAAGCGTCTGCACCTACGCTCCTTGGCCAGGTCCCCCTCTTCTGCACCTTCGCAAGACCCATCGCACCTGGGCTCCCCATCCGCAGGTGCGGAAACATCAGAAAACATCACACCAACAACCTTTTCACTCTTCAGGCTATCCGAAATTATCCCGAGCCCCTCGGGACCCCAACCAAAAATACCAGCAATTCCCATAACCTTATTCAAACTTAGTCAAGCCTTCAAAACACCAAAAACAACGCAAAACGCTAAAATCACCCCAAATTCAAGCCTATGAACTTTGAAACTTCTAAATTTCACCAAGGATGTCGAAACCATCCAAAATACATCCGATTGACCTGAAAATTTGCACACATATCCAAAATGACATACGAACCTGCTCCAACTTCCGGAATTCCATTCCGACCCCGATAGCCTATTTTCCACTACCGACCGAAAATCGCCAAAAACTAACTTTTGTCAATTCAAGCCTAATTCTACACCGGACATCAAAACTTCATTCTGAATACACTCCTAAGTTCCAAATCACCTAATGAAGCTATCCGAGCTATAAAATCCACATTCCGAGGTCGTTTACTCAATAGTCAACTTCCGGTTAACTTTTCTAACTATAAGGTCAACTTAAGAGACTAAGTGTCTCATTTCTCACTATGACCACTCTGAACCAGAGCAACCAACCCAACGCCACACAAAAGATACGAACCACACAAGCACTGAAGCCGAAATGGGGGAAGCGGGCTAAACTCTCGGAACGACTGGCCGGATCGTTACACACAATGTAGAAAAATGCCTGGAGTGTGGGCCAATGCGCTCAACTACATGAACTTTGGGACTATTAACTTCCTTAAAACCAATGACAGTAGAATCAACTAAATATGTATCTTCAATGTTTTTGGTTGACTCTAGTATCTCTTCTTCAACATCGACATCATCAAATTTTAGTTGGTTGGTTTGTTCATATTCTACTCTCAACTCCTCCATTATAATGGAAATTTCTGCAGCCAATTCATGCTTTTCTTGGCTATTATCCACAATGTAAGCTTGTTGCACTTTACAAGGTTCAGTTACATTATTAGCTTGAGCCTCCAAGTTGTGAATAGTTGCCTCTTGCCTTTGTATCTATAGTGATTTCTCATCATATTGTTCCATGAGACCCTTTAACATATCTTTGATCTCCTTCAGGTCAGCTTCCCTGGATTCTTTGTTCCTATTTACTTCACCAGAAAAAGTAGAACCATCATAGAAAGGGATTAGGGGAGGATAAGANCTTCCTTAAAACCAATGACAGTAGAATCAACTAAATATGTATCTTCAATGTTTTTGGTTGACTCTAGTATCTCTTCTTCAACATCGACATCATCAAATTTTAGTTGGTTGGTTTGTTCATATTCTACTCTCAACTCCTCCATTATAATGGAAATTTCTGCAGCCAATTCATGCTTTTCTTGGCTATTATCCACAATGTAAGCTTGTTGCACTTTACAAGGTTCAGTTACATTATTAGCTTGAGCCTCCAAGTTGTGAATAGTTGCCTCTTGCCTTTATATCTATAGTGATTTCTCATCATATTGTTCCATGAGACCCTTTAACATATCTTTGATCTCCTTCAGGTCAGCTTCCCTGGATTCTTTGTTCCTATTTACTTCACCAGAAAAAGTAGAAACATCATAGCAAGGGATTAGGGGAGGATAAGAGATATAAGCACAACCATGAAAGTGACCATCTTGACCATCACAAATATCATACACATTCCACAAATAAGATTGAATTGGTGCATATAACTCGCTCTCAAAAATATTTTGATAATTTTGCAATGGATGGTTTCCTCCACAATATGTATAAGGAGGATCAAAAGTAGAATTACCAACATAAAAACTCTCATAATTCAAAGATTCCATGTCTCTCAAGTCAAAAATAAAAATTAAAAAATTTAATCGAATACAAGAAAACAAAAATAAAAGTTCAAACTTGCAACCTAGAAATATACACCTATAGCTACATCGTTAGTTCCCCAGCAACGACACCAAAATTTGATCACGCACAACTATGACTTATAAAAAGGACTAAGCGGTCGTCACAAATATAATCCAGTTTACAAGTCGGGAGTCGAATCCCACATAGAACTAAGGCTCAGCTACATTTGTTCAATATCGCTAAAAAATACAAGTCCGAACAATTTTCTAATTATAAAGATTATAATGTTTATTTTTATCTAATTAACTAAAAAATACTAGAGAGTAGTAAAACTATCAGTTAACAAGGATAATGATTGGAGACAAGATTAAGGAGGTCTAGAGTTATGATTTTTCCTATTGTCGAAATCCTTTCCGCTACGTTTCCTATAAATTTGCCTAAGTTTTCTCTACCGATCATGAGCTCTCTGAGTGTCGTAATTCTCTCCTGAGTAACTACCATAATTTACTAGACATATTCTTCCTAATTACGCTAGTTGGCACTAAGTTATGACTCACTCGGATCGCACCAAGGTTTCGTTATTCCTAATCCCGCCTTTAAACTCTTCGTATTGATCCCTCATATACGTTAGGAGTAATGTTGTTCCACAACTATCTAAATATGTTCTCTCTTCTAAGTAATACACACTTAATAGGCACAGTCGGTTGAGAGCTCTTTAACCAACCACAATATAAACGTAGTTGAACAAATAGAGAAAAAGCTACAACAAATCTATATTAATGTAACGGGAAAATGACCCTCTAATAGGTTCCATCAAAACCCTATATAACAAATTATCTATTCATAATAATATGCATAACTAAAATACTGTAATTCATAACCAATAACGAAAATAAGAAGAAGGAAGTGAAAAACTCGTAGAACAATTCTCCGTCTTGCTCCTAGTGTGTTCTTGCCTCCTTAGGTCCAAAGTGTGTCAAAAGTCCTCAAAATACCGTATTTCCATGTATATATACCAAGTAAGGTCGGATCCAGACAATTATACCTTTTCCTAATCCAAAAAGGACATTTTTTCCGGACAGGACGTGCGCGGCCGCGCACTTGGGTGCGCACTTTTCACACTTTCTGCCCCATATGCGCGGTCAATGCGCGACCGTGAATTTGCCTTGAACTTTTCACCATGTTCTGTTGGAAATTTGAAAACACGTCAAACATGAAAGTTGTATATATTTGAATTAGCTTTTCAACTATATATTCTGGATCCGAAATGGAGTTCTAGTCGAAAAGTTATGTGCATTTTACTAGACAGTGCATAATATGCATGCTCGATTCTTCGTTCGTTCTAAACTGTCATCCGTTGATCCCTGAACACGATCCCGGCTTAATTTACTGGGTTTTTACTCAAAATTCAAAGCTTCAAATCACTTGAATTTATTCCATAATATCTACATAGCTCGGAATCACTCCTACCAGGCATAAAACATCCAATTAGTGCAAAACACTAGCAATTAAAGCTCAAACTCAACTAAAGTGCAGTAAATTAGAGCGTAATAAGAGACTAAAATACGTAATTATAGCCTATCATCAAGAACAGACTCGGACAAGGTTGTATTACACCAAATTTTGTCAGGTTTGAGTTCTTATACTGTTTGGTTTATTTTTGTGATACGGAAGTAGTCGTGGAACAATATTCTTGCATCTGATTGCTTGTTTTGCGAATTGGTATTTGTTGGGTCTTCCCTGTAAGACGCTTTGTTACAATTTGAGACTTGATATTATCTGTTGGATATTCCCTTATCAGAAACTTTGTTGGTCTCTTTTTTTATTTGATTTGGGGATAGATTTGTTTGGTTCTCTGATTTGGTTGAGTGAATTATTGAGTGGAGTTTTGTTAAATAGATTGTTGATTTCGTGTCTACCAGAGATCTATTTTGGTATCTTTTAGCTTTGGGGAACTCTGTTAATTTAATCGGTTTGTTATTCAAAGGAAAAAATGGCAGTAAAGAATAATAATGCAACAACTCCTAGTCCAACAATCTTGGTTTCAGATAAGTTTCTAAAAAATTTTCAATATCATAAATCAGTTAAGGAATCTTCTTCAGTTACTGCCTTTGCTGGGTCAGATAAAACATGTCTTATCACCTCTTCCAATAAATGGATTGTCGATTCAGGTGCCACAAATCACATGAGTCATGACAGGTAATCCAAATATTTTTTCTATATTTTGCTCACATAAGCACCCTCTCCAATTATAGATGATGGATCAACTTGTAGCAGTGTTGGATCTGGGACTGTTAAACCAACTTCCTCTATTACCCTGTCATCCGTATTAAGTCTACCAAAATTGACCTTTAACTTGATTTCTGTTAGTAAAACCACCAAAGACCTTAATTGTTTTGTTGCATTATTTCTCGATTATTATTTATTTCTAGATATTAAAACAAAGCAGGTTATAGGTAAATGATATTTATCTGGTGATCTCTACATCCTTGATGAATGAGAGCCACGTTCTATTGCATGCTCTAGTGTTGTGTCTCCATTTGAAGCACATTGTTGATTGGGACACCCCCTCTCTTCCTTTCTTTAATAACCTTTTGTCCTCAGTTTCAGAATATTTCTTCATTGGATTGTGAGTCATGTCGCTTTGCAAAACACCATCGTATCTCATGAAGTCCAAGGGTTAATGAACGAGTTGAGTCAACTTTTGAGTTAGTTCATTCAGATGTTTGGGGACTATCTCCTGTTGTTTTCAAAACTTGGCATAAGTATTTTTTCACCTTTGTAGATGATTTTTCTTGAATGACTTGGATTACTTCATGAAGAGCCGCTCTGAAGTGTTTACTCACTTTTCTGCCTTCTGTGCTGAAGTCAAAACTCAATTTAACGTATCGGTGCGTATTCTAAGGAGTGATAATGCTAAAGAATACATGGTAGAGTTATTTCAGTCGTATATGAGACAACATGATATACTACAACAATCTTCATGTGTTGATACACCCTCTCAAAATGGAGTTGCTGAAAGGAAGAATAAACATCTACTTGAGACAACTCGGGCACTTTTTGTTCCAAATAAAGGTTCCTAAACAGTTCTGGGCTGATGCGGTCTCTACGACTTGCTTTCTGATTAATCGCATGCCGTCTACTTTGCTTGGTGGTAATGTGCCTTACAGTGTTCTTTTTCCAAACAAGTAATTATTTCCGGTGGAACCTAAGGTATTTGGAAGAACGTGTTATGTTCGAGATGTTCGACCATTTGTTACCAAGTTGGATCCCAAGGCATTGGAATGTGTTTTCCTTGGCTATTCTCACCTTCAGAAAAGGTATCGGTGTTATTCTACTGAACTTGGCAAATATTTGGCGACAACTGATGTGGTATTTTCAGATACTACACCATTCTTCTATGCACCTCCCATTTCTACAAGTCAGTGGGAGGAAGATGAGTGGTTAGTATATCAGGTTACTCGTACTTTGACAGAACAACGAGATGATGTTCCTCCATCTCCTAGTTCTATCGAGCACCAATCCACTATTCTGCCTTCAGCACCTGCACCAACTATGTTAGCAAGACCGCCAATTGTTCAAGTTTACTCACATAAGCAACAAACAAATGATACATGTTCTGCACCAGTTCCTTCGTCCTCCACCTGACCCTCCAGAAAACCTTGACCTTCCAATTGATCTTCGCAAAGGTATACGTACTTGCAAATCCACATATTCTATTGCTAATTTTGTTTCCTACGACCACTTGTCTCCTGTATCTAGATCTTTGATTTTGTCTCTAGACTCTATTTCTATACCCAAAATGAAGAAGGAGGCTTTGAATCATCCTGGATGGTTTGAAAATGCTTGAGAAAATACATGCTTTAAAGAAAAACCACACTTGGGATTTAGTGGATTTACCCAGTGGAAAGAAAGCAGTGGGATGCAAGTGGGTCTTCAAGGTTAAAGTTAATCCTATGGCTTTGTGGCGAGACTTAAGGCTAAACTTGTGGCTAAGGGGTATGCTCAGACTTATGGAGTGGATTATTTAGACACCTTATCTTCAGTTGCAAAACTTACTTCTGTCTGTCTTTTCATTTCTCTAGCTGCTTCTGAGAATTGGCCTTGTATCTATTGGATATGAAGAATGATTTTCTTCATGGTGATCTCCATGAAGAGGTATATATGGAGCAACCACCTGGTTTTGTTGCTCAGGGGGAGTATGGCAAGGTCTGTCATTTGAAAAAAAATCCTTATATAGCTTGAAGTAGAGTCCTCGGGCTTAGTTTGGTAAATTTAGTGAAGCAGTTCAAGAATTTGAGCTGAAAAAGAGCAAATGTGATCATTCTGTCTTCTACAAGCAATCAACAACTGGATCTATTCTCCCTGTTGTATATGTGGATGACATTGTTATCACAGGGAGTGATTATGCAGGAATCTCTTCTCGCAAGTCTTTCTTGCATAGTAAGTTTCATACAAAAAACTTGGGACAACTGAAATACTTCTTGCGAGTAGAAATAACTAGAAGCTTTCTATCTCAGAGAAAGTATATTCTTTACTTACTAGCAGAAACTAGTAAGCTGGCTGCCAAGTCTTGCAGTACTCCAATGGTTCCTAATTTGCATCTTATGAAAGATGATGGCAATCCGTTTAATGATCCAAACAGATACAAGAGGTTAGTTGGGAGATTAAACTATCTCGTTATGACTCGTCCAAATGTTGCTTTTGCAGTGAGTATGGTTAGCCAGTTCATGTCCGCATCTACAGCTAAACATTGGGAGGCTTTGGAGCAGATCCTATGCTACTTAAAATGAGCTCCTGGACTTGGCATATTATATTGCAATCACGGTCATTCTCGCATTGATTATTTTGTATATGCATATTGGGATGGATCCAAGATTGATAGAAGATCTACTACTGGTTATTGTGTATTTGTTGGTGGAAACTTGGTATCATAGAGAAGTAAAAAACAAAATGTTGTATGTAGATCTAGTGCAGAATCCGATTATAGAGCTATGGCACAATCAACATGTGAGATAATGTGGATACATCACCTTTTAACTGAAATTGGGTTGAAGCATCCTACTCTATCAGAACTCTTGTGTGATAATCAAGCTGCACTCCATACTGTCTCAAATCCAGTGTATCATGAAAGAACCAAATATATTGAAGTTGACTGTCATTTTATTCGTGAGAAGATTCAGGAGAACTTGATTTCAATTGACTACATGAAGACAAGAGAGCAGCTAGCTAATTTGTTTACTAAAGCATTGAATGGAACTCGAGTTGATTACCTTTGTAACAAGTTGGGCATGATCAATATATATGCTCCAACGTGAGGGGGGAGTGTTACAGAATGAACCTAGACACTTTATACAACGAACATAGATTGTTTCTTAATAGTGTACATAGCCCATGTATCGATAACAGATTTGTAGGAATCTCTCTTTTCTTTCCTTAGTTAGCACCTGATGTACATGTATATATATATATGAAATAATATACCTATTTGATTCTTCCATACCTCGTTAATTACAAACCCAAAACCTCAGACATTATATGTTGATTACTCTCTTTTCTGCCTTTTCCTTCTCTAAATTTCATAGTCCCACTAAATCCAAAATAAGAAAAAGGAAAAAAGAAACAACAACAATTAAAGACGAAAGAAAAAGCAACTTATATGGTTTTCATTTCCTACACGTTGGGATAGACTGCGTTTTTGACTGTCAAGTTTCTTAATCCTTAAGTTTAAAAAAGGCATCTTTTCGATAATGATTCCCAACTCGTTGTTCTATCTTAATTTTTATTTTATTTTGCGAAAGCTGATAATTTATAAATGCATAAGACTGATAGGACCTCATTTATATACCATCATTTTTATACTTTTCCTTTATTAGGCGAATTAAAAGAAATTATAATTTCGATTTCTACAAATTTAAATATTCAGTAATTTAAAACAAAATGCTTTGTTTAATTCTTTTAACTTTTTGTGTTTGAAAAGATGGGATTGGACAAACGAATTGGTGTTCTCCAAATACTTATCTAATTGATAATTTTGTATAAGAGTTTACCAAAGTATAATTTGTTAAAGTTTTTTGAAAATGATTCTGAAAAAGTTAAATTTATAAATAATTGTTTCAGAAGTAGATTATAACCTTTTTTTTTCCTATTAAAGAATTGTCAGATAAGCCGACTCCCAAATTATTTTTCCGAAAATAAATAACTTATCATCAAAGTTATAATCTAATGATACCGTGAGTTTCTATCATATAGTTATGTATTTCATTCTCAATCGTTCATATTCTCCCTTTTCCTCTTCCCTATGTAATTAAAAAAAATATTACTAAAAGAAATACTAATAACTTGTTAAATATGTACAACCTTATCGAACTAAATTGGGTTTTCTTCCAAAAAAAGAGGAAAATTTAGAGCTATATTTTTCATTTTGTGAATTAATATCAACAATTAACTACCCCCCCGTTTCATATTATGTGTCGTGTTTCTCTTTTACATGCCTCTTAAGAAATACTCTCTCCGGTCCACAATAAGTGATTTTTCCATATTTCAATAATAAATTAATTATTTTTTTTCTACATAACCCTTGGAGTAAATAATGTTGAAGTATGTGTTAGGAATGTTTATGTGAAGAGATAGTAAAAGTTAATATGATCAATTTTATTCGTAATTAGTATTAAAATGTAGATTTCTTAAATTTTATGAAAAAATAAAATCACTTATTATGGACCGAAAAAAGTATTAATTAGGAAAGAGACTAGACTATTCTACCCTTATTTATGTCCTAAGACATAATCTCTCTTTGTTGAATATTTATTTTATTTATGTGTTATTTTTATCTTCAAAAATAATTATTACTAAGGGTAAAGAAAGAAAAAATAATCAATTTCGTCTTAAACTTCTACAATAATAAATAATTTAAGATAATTATTTTTAATAACGATGACTATTAATATAAGACGGAGAGAGTAAATTTAGAACTTCAAAATAGAAAAAAGAAGAAGGTGTAGATGAAGTTCGTGCAAACTTTAAAGAGAATATACTTGTTGCCTCCCGAGGAATATATGTTCGGTGAAAGATTCTAACAAACAAACACAAATCCCAGGGCGGATTTATAATGTAATTAATTGATGAGTTCACGTGAATTCAACCGTTCTTTCCCAGACTTTGTATATATTTTATAACAAATTTTCAAACATAACAACAATAGCATATTTTAGAGGATAATGCGTACGTAAATTTAGTCCTTATATTTATTTTGTGCGGATAAAGATGTTATTTCTAACATATCTAACGGCTTATTTGGATCATTTCTCAATGTGTGCAAGAGCATATTAAAAAGTTTCAAATATTCATAATTATTTAAACGTGAATTCAATTATTATAAAAATACATAAACTTTAAATGCTGTATTTGTACTAGGAGCGACAAACGGACGGGTCGAGTTAGATATGATTCGGGTCGAAAACGGGTAATGAAGAAACGAATAAATTATCCGATCCGATCTATATTTAATACGGATAAAAAGTAGGTTAATCGGCAACCATATTATCCATGATTTCTTGCATATGATCATTTTTTAGAGAACTTTTAGCCTCTCTAACCCTGAGGAACCCCTAATTTGAGGCTTTAAAAATATAAAAGTTAGACTCATTGGTTACTCATTGTTTATCCATTTAGAAAATGGATAATATGACTCGTATTCATAGTTGACCTGTTTTTAAAAAGTTCATTATTAAACTTATTTTTTAGTGAATAATATGAGTGATTAACTGTTTCCTTTTAATCATTTTGTTCGTACCCATTTTTTTTTTTTTTTTTTGTTGAATGTTCTCAAACAAAGCAAAAAATTAGAGTCCATCTTGGAAAGTGATATCAAGAGGTAAATATGCAAATAGGACAAAATTTTGAGGGCTTTTTCGGAAACAAGTGGACCTAAGCAATGTAGATTGATTGGGACTTGCACCGACCCTTAAAAAAGGCTGCTATAGATCCAAAGATTGTACTTAAAAGTTGAATGCAATTAAAAATAGAAATAATTAATATTTTCCACTTACAATTTTTAAAAAACAGTAAGAATTTATTAAAAACTAAAAGATTAATATTTCGTAGTGGAGGGAGTAATTTTAATTACCAAGAAAGTATAAATTATTTTAGTTAAAGTTTTCAAGTAATGTGGCATATCAAAATTTGAAAAAGAAAATTTTTCAAAAAGTAATTTTATGTGCTAACACGATTAAGTTTAATATTGTAGTCTTACTTTATACTACTAATTTGAAGATTAAATAATTAAAGAAGTAAAAAGATTTGTTGAAATACCTTTTTGTGCTTTATAAAGCATTTTACTTTGTTTAAACAAGTGGTTTTTCTTTCTTTTTCTATCTTTATAGAGCTTTAATGCTTTTGAGATAGCATGTAAATACCTAACCTTTCTACATATAGCATTCAACTATTGGCTATTTGATGAAAAACATTTGGGTCCAAAAAAGTAAACATCGAAAGTTTGATGGCTTAACACCACTTTTCTCTTCTTTTTTTCCTTTCTATTACTTCAAAATAGACTGAATTTGGTAATAGAAAATGGAAAGATGAAGGAGAAAGTGAATGAAAGTTACTTTCTCTCTTTTGTTTGGTATGAGAAGAAAGTGGGAACCAGCCCATTTTATTTATTATGTATACGACTCAACATGCCAACCCTTAAACGACTTATTGAAAATATAAGACAACCAATCAGAAATATTTCGCTCTTTAAAAATGTCCTTTAAATTGAGGAATATGGTCACAAAATGAATTAAAAAAAATAGTTATTTATCTATATTATTCATTAAAATTGTGTTGAATAATGAACTTTTTTAAATGAGTCAAATATGGATAAGATCCATATTATACAATGAAAAAAAGGATAACCAAATGAGTTTAACTTTTATATTTACAAAAACTCAAATTGGGGATTCTTCAAATTTGGAGACTAGGAATTCTCTCAGAAGTAATCATATTCAAGAAGTCATGGATAATACGAATATTCATATTATCCGCCGGTTAATCCATTTTCTATCAGTATTAAAATGGGTTGGGTTCGATATTTTATTTGTTTTTGCATTACTCGTTTTGACTCGGCCATATCCGACGCAACCTGCTCGTTTGGTTTTATTTTGTTTTTGGGAAATTTATTGTTGGAGATATGACTCAACTAGTCCTTAACATATTATATGCAAGAATAAACTAAGGCATATTAAGAAGAGTTCTTCAACCAGTTGATGCTTCAACTTCAATCATATATATAGATAACAAGGGGTTGTTTGGTTTGATCAATAAATGAAATTAATCTTGGCAAAAAAATTCTGATTTACTTACACTACATTTTGTTTCCAAGATAAAACTATATATAACTAATATAATCTCTATCACCATCCAAACACTGTATTACTAACAAGGGGTACAACTTATGTTACAAAAATTAGTATGTATTATTTTATGTCGGACATCTGTAAATTAAGAAGTTGTATAATAACAAGACGTGTATAAAAGTATCTAAAGATCAAAATGCCTTTAAATTAAGCAATCCTAAACCACATTCAATGTGTTATTATTAACCATATGACAATCCATGCATTATTACTCACAACATAATAATTCCTACATATCATAATTCTTGCATATCTAGACCATAAACCAAACAACCTATAAAATTATATGAAGAAAACTAGAGCAAATATCCGATCTAGTAAGTAATAATATATATATAGTATATTTATTGAAGTTTACACTTTGCTCTAACAAGAAGAAAATTACTCCTTCCATATCTATCCTCTCCTCATATAAATAACATGAATAAAGGAAGGAAATTACATTCACTTTTACAGTAGTAAAATAAGTGGTTAACAACCTTTTGTTATCAAATTTTAGCGGAGGCAAAAAATACAAGATTATTTTTGTGTTGGTGTGAGATAGCAAGTACCCCGGCGGGATTAATCCAAGTGCATGCAAGCTGACCTAAACACAACGTTTTTTTTTTAATTAAAGAAAAAAAGAACCTTTACTAATACTTCATACATGCTAAAGCTTATTTACAATGTTTGTCTAACACCATAGAGTAGCTCATGAAACTTGAATAGGAAATATTGCTTCCTCCAGCAGAAATACTTTAGAGTTTGTTCAGAACAAAAACCTAGGAACTGACTATAAATAGACCAATTATGCAGAAAAGCTATACATTAGAAAAGCTCAACAAAGTTGTTTATTTTCCCTCTGGTTCTTTAGGTTGGTGAATTGCTTCTAAACACTCTTTGGCTCTATGAACCTTTGATTGAAGGTAAAAGCTCCCGTTTTTAGCATTTCGTTCAAACAAGTTTTCATATCTCTGCAGACAAAGCACGCAAAGTTGAGATCAAGCATATGCAAACAGCAGCATCAAATAGGAAAGATCATTACACGAAACAAACCTGAACGATTTCTTCCCATGATGAATTCTCAGCGACACCGAGAATCTGCCTTGCTTCTGTTTCGGTCATTGTTTTACTAGCTCTTTTGATATTCTGCACTGCTTCTTGAGCAACCCCGTTTTTAGAGGCATCTGCCGTCATTGGTGAAAGGAAGTGTAAGTTGCGCAGAAGTAAGATAATCAATCCACGTGGAATTTGAGTGCACGAGTCAGAGATCTAGATGAGAGATGAGAAGAATCAGCATGAAAGTCGCACTGCCCCTTCTCTTAACACTGATTTACAAGTTCTTGGAATGAAACATTAAGGTTCGCAAAGTGCTAATTGCTGATTAACTGGTATGTTTAACTATCATCACATTGTTTTCCTCAGGACTTGCATCAACCTCTCATGGAAAAAGCAAGAATACTGATGTACCACTGAATGTTTGTTTACACCAGACGCTTCAGATTAGTCGCGTATCAATTCATTGCAAAATGACAGGAAAAAGTGTATGAAAGATGCTTACTAGCCAGTGCCTGACGATATGCTTGAACAAAGGACCTTGCCAATATTGTAGAACCCATGACAATCAAATTAGCAAGGATTTTTGCAGCCTGTAACAAGAACATGATTTAAGTGAAATATTCGCAATAAGTCTTGTTTGCTTTCACATATATCTGAATATGCCGTAACCACAAGGTTCATCAGAGCATACTGAAAAAGAATAGCATAATTCTTCTGATTTGTTCTGTTTTGTTGTGTTTTCATTTTATGTTGGCTTGAGGGGAAACGCCATATTGTCAATTTTCTTCCAACTTTAAATTCGGATACAATTGCTAAGTAAAGAGAGAGCCTCTCTTAGTGGGAAAGAATAAACTCTTAGACGAACAATTGTACCAGGGTAGAACTTGAACCTGGAAAATAGACCCAAGAGTGAGTCTTAATTCTTTTTTCGCTGACCTAATCTCCTTGTCTACGACACAAAAACCTAGAGTGACTGCTGACTACTATGATCACCCGAAAAGTTATTCTCTGGCGAATAATGCAAGAAATGGAAGGGAAAATCACTACTAAATCCATTCCATAACAACACCAAATCCATTCCCATCTCAATTCCTTTTACCAAAGTGATGCATTTATCTAGTGCCATGAAATTCCTCGCACTACACCACCAGATGTCTCATGTTCGAACCCTGAGAATGGGAAAATCCTAGTAAGAAGCGCTTCCACTATTTAATGGGCTTTATGCGGCACAAATCTGGATTAATTGGTCCCCAGTGCGGGAACTGGCCACCGGGTGGGGAAAAAAAAATTATTCTTAGTACTGCAAGTATGCTGATAACCTAGTAATAGGCACATCTTTTAGCTTGAGTAGCATATGTCTCTCAACTCGTTCCAAGTGCTGCTATGGATTTCTAACAACACCTCTACTAAACACCCTAAAAAAAGAAAAGAAAGGAGAATTAGACAAACCAGTAGTCCTTTCTCTCCAGGCTGAATTTCAATTAAACGTATGTTGATATGCATTTAAAGTTGGTTTATAAGGTACACCTAGAGTTTTTGCATTCCTCTCTCTTGCAAGCACGTTTTGCATGTGTAAACATCCAGAGATGCAACAACGATCATAAGGCTCTCAAGTTCATCAGATAATGGATAATTAAATCTCACTGAAATCCGCTAGGCTTTCAAATTCATACAGATGAAGAGTATAAATGAGAAATCCTAATCTAATAAAAAACAGTTACTGGATATAACAGCTATTGACATCCATTTCCAAGTACATATAGAAGAACGGTACATATATTAGACTTTGTTGGCAAACGAAACAATGATACAGGGTACAATTTATAAGGAAAATCCAATGGTAACAGGGTCCAGGGAGGGGCATAATGTGTATCAGGCAAAACATAACACAAGTAAAAGCTCTGACTTACCATTGTGGAAGCTTGGTACAAGATAACGCAAATCAGGAAATTGGAAATTGAGTAACCTACAGCAAGACAAATAACCAGAGTAGATCAGCTGGAATTTAAACATGAAAGCTAAAAAGTGTCGACACCAATAGCCATATAACATGAATGTCAAAATAAGCTAAAATCCAAACATCAAAAGTTAAACAATATACATCATGTAAAATCATCCATGAGTTTTGAAGACAGTAAAGATATCAAGCATGCAGCAAATAAAACAAAATCATGCTGCAAATGAAACAATTAACTTCTCCACAATAACACCAGCAGAGACAACATGTAAAATAACTTATTTAACTAAGACAAAGGTAGTCTTAATCATCCATCCACTATTTGCACTTGGCCAAATGCATAGGTGGCCCCTTAAACACCTTATCTTAGGGCCTAAACTATTGAACACTTAATCTATGTTCAAATGGTGTCTATTAGACACACACTTCACTTTCAGTGACATAACGGCATTGACACGACATGCGTGTGGGTGTGAGGTCCGTATCCGATCTGGTCAATCGATTATGGGTACTTTGACAAAAATCGATAAAGAAATTCGAGACAGATACAATAATTTTGAAAACTAACCAAAAGCTAGGGTGACCATAATTTAGGCATATGATCTTTTTAATTGCTAAAGATATTTGTATTAAAAGGTCAGCAACCGGAAGGTGCTTTAAAGATATTTACAGGTCAAAGCACTGCAGAATGCGCAACGAACTCAAGAAGTCTATCATGGTCTCTATATCATTTGCAATAGCCGTGTTAAACCAAAAAAAGTGTAAGGAGATGCATCTGTACTTTAATAGTTACAAATTCAAACTTGCTCTCAAAATTTTGCATTCATTTCCTTCCAAATAGTCCACCACAATTTAGGCATATTTTTGTAACTCTATGTTTAGATCAGTTTTTAAAAAAATGACGAAGCGATCGCTTTAAGCGAGAAGCAACGCGAAGCGATGACTGCTCGCTTTTCCATGCTTGAGGCGACTCAACCACACGAAGCGCTCGCTTCAGTCGAAGAAGCGCGAAGCAACCTTGAAGCGAGAAGCGGGGAATCACTGCTTCTGTTCAGAGGGGTCAGTTTTTTTTAAGAAAAAGTTGGGTCTGTTTTTTTATTATACAAAACAGACCCCTAAGACCAAAGTGAAGACCATTTCTCTCTTCTTCTCAAAATCAATTGCTGCTGAGTGCTGCTAGGGTTCAAGTTGCCAGAGACCTTCTCCAGGTAATTTTTCTTTTTCCTTTTTATTCTTCTTATTTAGTATTTTAGCCTTTATTTATTAACTTGTATGTGTATTTCAGTTTATAAAGTTAAATTATATATATATATATATTTTTTTTTTCCAGTTTATTTGATTAGTATTTTAGCCTTTATTTATTAATTTGTATGTGTATTTCAGTTTATAAAGTTAATTATGTGGTATCTACTTTAAAGTTTTTAAATTGAACTTTTTGATTATTTATATTGTGTCTTTGCAAAGTTTACCTTATGTTTTTTAAGAATTGCGCTTCACTTCAATGAACCGTGCCTTTGCGGTGAGCCCCTGTCGCTTTATTGCGCTTCTCACCAGTGTTTAAAAAAGCGCCCGCTTCCTCGCTTTAAGCGCGAAACGAAGCGAGAAGCGGGAAAGCCATGTGATGCGAAGGAAGCGACCACTTCTGTGTTTTAAAACAGATCCAACCCTATTTTATTAAAAACGAGATGTCTGGTTTTTCATTAAACGAACAAATGCAACTAGGGTATTAAAGCACTGGTCGACTTCTTCTCTTCAACGACTTCTGAAAGCATCGACTAGGGTTCTTCTTATTCTTCAATTTCAACTTCAAGTTCAAGTCTTCAACAACAACATGTATGTTTTGATTTTCCTCCTCCTTCTTATTCTTCTTCTTTCACTGTTTAAACGTCCAAAAAGCAGCGAAATGTTGGCGATTTTTTTTTTTTTTACCTTCGGTTCTTTCTCAGAATTGATGCCAATTTTTAACAGAGAATTATTCACAGTATTTGTTTACCTCTGCCCAGTTTTAAACAGAGAATTACTGCCTTCCTCTAATTTTTTTGTCCTTTATTCTTAGTTCTTATTGCCTTTCTGAGGCAACTACTTTGTCCCTAGTTGATGAAGAAGAAGAAGTTGAAGAAGATGACGAGCAATATAATAATGATAGTGGAAATACAAGAATTTGACAATCGTGTAGAAGAATAGGATGCTCATTTTGTGCTTTAATTGATGCTACTCTTTAGTTTTTTAATTGAAGTATTGAACATTTGCTTACAATTACATGTGTTGTCTATGCAATATTTATTTATTTATTTTTTTAAATTCCGTTTCACTTCAAAAAAGCGAGCGCTTCGCTTCTCGCTTCTCGCTTTAAGCGAAACAGGGGTTGTCGCTTTTCCTCGCTTCACGCTCTTCACAACCCTGCTTCTCACTCTCAAAAACACTGGTACCAGACTCCAAGTAACTTAGATCATAAGTTAAAGAATACTGTGAGATATCCAATAATGGACTAATCCGAAGGTCAAAAAGCAAACTGTTAGCATCATTTCAGATGAGAAAAATTGTTAGCTAGCTTATAATGGGCATTCAAAAACTTGAAACTGGATGTTATGCCTCAAGGTTTATCTAAACTTGATTGACCCTTGAGGTGCCATCTATTTATCATGTTACAATAAGAAAACCTATCTCCATCTATAAGTTGTTACTATGAAAATGGTAAGATCATAATTAGACAATTGTGAAATATATAAAAGGAATAGACGGTTGTCTGAAGGCATAGGTGTGGAGTTTTAAGGCCATACAAATATTGGGTTTGGGGGCTCTGTTCTTATTGTATATGGGTTTCCCCCTTTGGAACATTTTCTTTTGTAATGAAATATTTGCTTAAACAATAACTTGGGTTTACAATACAGTAGAAAACCTAGCTCCAGCTCACAGAATTCAAGCAGTAAATGATCAAATCATATCAATCAATAGCCAAAAAATTTTAAAAAAATAAATTAAAAAAAAAAAAACAAAAATATAATTGAGAAATCAACATGTCACTATCCTGACTATGAACCCACCCAAGAACCCAAAAAGCCCACAAATCTGAACACACGTGAAAATTCAAGGGATTTATCCACATGAGTTGAACACTCAATTGAAAGCAACTGTAGACCATACCTTGAGCTTGTTGAAATCGAGTGATAGATTGACGAGGAAAGACGACGAAGGGAAATTTCAGGGCTTTGAAAAATTAATGAAATTTTTCTTGGATTAGAGGATTTTTGGGCATTCTTTTGTTTTCTTTCCTTTTCCCTTTGTACTTGTGCGGTAAAAAATTAGGCGTGTTCAACTGTTATTGCAAGAAATTTATATTAATAATATTAATATTGATAGTAATAATTATAACAACATATTAATAACATTAATATTGATAATAATAATATCCAATTACCAATAGGAAAAGGTGCAAGTGTATTAGAGATTGAATGGAGCCCATTTTATGAGCTAAGAATTTATTGAGCTAACCTAAGGTTCAAATTGGAATATTTTTAAACTTATTCAAATTCAGTTGTAAAGGATCTATTTTTTTTGGTACCCACGTTGCGCCGCGTAAGGTCTATTAGAGTAAAGCGCTACAGTAGCTTTTACTCAAAAAATGTAATTGTATTAGATATTTATTAAATAAGTACATATGTTAAATTAGAACCCAATTATTAATATTTTAAGTGCTTATTTAATACAAGGAATGAGAGATAATTAATCACGAAACTAAAGTTAGAGGTAATTTTATCTCACGTTTGCATACTCCCCCTATCAAAGTCATTTCTTGAAAAGAATGGCCAAGAGGAACGCATTAACCTGCTTGATGCACAAAAATAGGTTTTTGCAGTTTGGCTTTTCATTCTATTAATTTGCTCACAAGGATGAGAAAGATTAAGTAGAGCTAGCTAACAAGGTTTCGTATTGAAGGGAATATTGAAGCAACGATTAAATCGTCTCCGTATGACCTATAGGTTACAGGTTTGAGCTAGCTTCTAATATATACACCTTGCTTAAAGGCTAACAAATTGTCTCTGTTAGTAACGATTAAAGGCTTTTAAGGTTCAGGATGCTAAGAGCTTTAAATTAACCATTTTTAAGGTGTATACATATATACATATATAATATTTCTGTCCAAGCTTACTGAGTCCGATGACCCTTCCATATACCACATAGGTCCGCCTCTAACTAGAGGTGCTTATGTTTGCTCACGGGCCACTTTTTAGTCTTATTTTTATATAAAACAAGAGGTAACTATTGTCCTGCAGCAGTTTCACTTGTAGAATTTGAGGCTATATTTTCAATTATTACATGGGGAAGCGAAAACGTGACATTTTGTCAATTTTACCTTCCAAAAGGACCTCTTGATTAAAAGGCCTATGGCTACTGCTACCATTGAAGCTGTTTAGAAATGTTTAGATTAATTAATTTTCTCTTCTACCTAATAATTCATGTAAAGTAATGGCTATGAAGTTCTAATATGTAGTTATGATTTTACCTATATTATTTTCTTTGTGTTGGATAAAACAATGTGCTACTTATTAATAAAGAATTATGTACATATAAAAATTGTAACATTTTAGGACATTATTGTAGTAGTTGCAGAAAAGTTAAAGTTCATAGACGAAGAAAACTAACTAAACTGAAGTAATATTGATTATTTCACGTTCAGAAGCAGAATACAACTTCTCTGCCTTTATAAGATAGGAATAGAATTACGTATATGCTAACTTCTATAAATAAGAAAATAGAAGCATCAAACAACCACGGGACGGGGAGGGGAGGGGGAGGGGGTGGTGGAGATGATAGGTGTTGTAGAATAGGGGTCGTGGTTCCTCCCAATAATCTCGAGGAGTTTGGACAACATAACTTTAATCACCCTCGTGTGTTGTTCTAATTCGACGAATTGAACTCTTATTTGTTGAAGTTCTCTCTTAATTTCCTCCACATCTTGATTTCTTGCTCTACCTGAATCACTGTACATGTTAAATTTAAGACATGCTTCGGAACTTTCATTCACAAGTACCCGTGACTTCTAAATCTTAGGTTGTTACATTCCGTGAATTTAATAATATTGACACCGTTATATATATTTAATATGGTATTTTGAATGAAATAATTTTTGTAAAAAGTTTGAAAAATATGATTTTATATAGTTATTAATATTACTGTAGACAATAAATTTGGGTCGAGAAAATATAAATCAAGACCGAAAAATATCGCAACAATCGTAGTATTTGATTTCAAATATTTGAGTGTTACAATCTTTATGAATCCTCTGATTCTTCTTTTTAATATAAATTCAAGGGCTTTTGAGCTTGATCTTGAATTTGAACTTGATTTATCCGTCGCGAACACTTTGATTGTTGCCACGAATTGTATCACGAACAAGTAGCCTTGATCTTGAACGCCTTGTATTTGATTTGACTTCGTTCTTGATCTTGAATACTTGAATTGTTCTTCGTTCTTGAGCTTGAACTTGATTGCTTGAAGCTTGAAACTTATAGAGAAATTTGTGGCGTTTGATCCACGAGCTCTCTCTTGCTTCTTGTTATAACTTCTGGTCCCTTTTTTGAGTTATGAAGACCCCTATTTATAGTTGTGGAAGGGAAGAGTTATGATAAGAATAAGCTCTTTCCGACCAATCAAATTGAAGTGTGACATGACCGTATTTGATTGGCCAGAACATGTCATTTGCACACGTGGCGCGATTTCATTGGCCTTTTAATGTGACTTGGCATGCTTTGTCATTTTGACACATGGCATGATCCTATTNTCATCACTTTAGCCCAATTAAGTGGACTAGCCCAATGGATTAAGATTTATTTATTTAATCCATATATATTGGACTTATATAATTAATTCAATTATATTAGCCCATAATATTTTATATGGCCTAAAATACATTTAATTGAGATTAAATCCAAATTTCATTATGAATTTAAATTCAATAAAATTTTAATTGTCTACAATTACTACTTCTGAATATGCTTTAAATTATACAAATAATATGAGATTTTATTTATTGTAAAGATAGAAATTATTTTCTCACAAGAAAAGAAGGTTATCTTTTTACCATTTTAAGAATTAAGCGTACGAAAATTTGTACTCTTTATATGAGATTAGGAAAATTAGAAGTTGAGAAAATATGTGCATTTTTTTTTCATGAATGTTTTAATGAAATAATAGTATATATGTTGATTTTATATAGTACCACATGACTTACATAAAGTAAGGTGAGTAGTATCTTTAAGTAATTTGAGATAATTTTTAATTATGTGAATAATTGACTAATAATGAGAATAATTATGATATTAACTAGGATTAAATGAATAAATATTTTGTTAAGAGATGCCACATGGCATTAAGCTAGGCCAAGGTGGCACCAACGTGCATGATGAGCCATAACTCATAAGTCGCCTTGTTTACGCGTTAAGTCTTTGGGATATTTTTATACATGTTCTTTTTGGTGCTTACGGCAAGACCTTTAAAAGTGTAACAAATTTGTTAGATGGTTTTAGCACATTACCAATTTTTTTTGGCTTAAGCCAAATGAACTGATGTTTAAGACTCAAAAATAAGAAGATTTCATTTTTGTGATGCACTTTATCTCTCAAAGTTCTTGCAACAAGATAAGTGAAGACACTAAAGACCTCATTGTTAAGTTCCAAGAACTTCACAAAATGGAGCTCATCCAGTTTCCTCTTTTAGGAATGAAAGGTGCGCTAAGTAGTTCTAATGCGGAGGAAAAGTTCCAAAATCTGAGGGACGCAGCGTGAAGCAACAAACAAGAAAACCTGAACTCAGAAGCACTGTTGTAGACCAATTTGAACCGGGGGATAAAGTAGTGAAGGGAAAGAAGGATGGTCAAGAGAATCGGCTCAGGTATATTAAGGCTAATCTTTCTTTTTCTTGGCATGATCCAAGTAACGATACGTAAACGTAATGTTATTTTATAAATGGTTCTACTCTTAGTGACTAAGAAGGTCTACGTTATTCATTCTTGTAAAGTGATATTCAATCATATCTAAGTATGTCCCTAAGTCCCTAATGGGGTATATGATAGAGATGTTAATGTTCAAAATATAGTAATACATAAATCTTCATGCATTTACCACCGTGCTACGGGCAGTTACTGTTATCGCCTCTGTGTTAAAACTCAGAAAATCAGAAGAACTGTTAGAAGAAACAGAAATATATAAACGATAAGAAATATTCCGAGTCCACAATTTCCTTGTGTGTCCTTAAGGAATTTTAATCCCCTCACAAGTTGCCAAGGTAATGGATTAAATCCTCCCAGGATGAAACGGAATAACGTTCCTGCAACAGTGGCAATACAAACTGCAGGATACCAACAAACTCAAAGAACGGAGAAAGCTTCACACTTACGAATTTGAGAGAGAGAGACTGCGAAGTAGAATACAGTATTCAGAATGAAATTCTCGATTTTTCAGTGTGTGGAAAAAGAAGCCATGCCTCAGAATTTATAGGCAACTATTGGAAGAGGTGTGATGTCTGTTCAGGAAAAAGTGTCTGTTCAGGAAGGACGTTCAGCAAAGGCAGCGTTTTTGGATTTCAATTAAATAAACTTTGTCCAAAAATAATCTTATCGATCGATCATTTGACAAATCCAAATCCAAATCCGAATCCGAATCCGAATCTGAAGCCGAAGCCGAGCCGAGCGAGCGACGGCGACGGCGCGAGGATACATCCTCTTCAACTCCTTTTAAGAGCTCTAAGAAGTGATCCTATATTTATACACACAAGTGTAGTTGTCTTTCACCAATGTGGTACAAAGTTCATGACAAAAGCTCACTTGATTCAAATTTTCATTTCCCTCCATTTTATTTCCCACCATTTCCCAATTCACACTCCTAGACTTTTAAGCCCAATGCTTAAAGTCTTTAAGCCCAATGCTTAAAGTCCAACAATCCCCCACATGAATGGGAATGGCTGTAACAAGAATGATCATAGATGGACGCTGTGTGATTTGCAAGTAAGGATTAATTGCATCTGGATAAGTAGGTTTCCCTTTGAACTTNATCCAAATCCGAATCCGAATCCGAATCTGAAGCCGAAGCCGAGCCGAGCGAGCGACGACGACGGCGCGAGGATACATCCTCTTCAACTCCTTTTAAGAGCTCTAAGAAGTGATCCTATATTTATACACACAAGTGTAGTTGTCTTTCACCAATGTGGTACAAAGTTCATGACAAAAGCTCACTTGATTCAAATTTTCATTTCCCTCCATTTTATTTCCCACCATTTCCCAATTCACA
>ML425970.1:0-28820 GCA_005239525.1 Nicotiana knightiana
CTGGTGTTTCAGCCCAAACGCCTGGCTAACGCCAGGTATGGTCAGGCTGTTTGGCTCTGTCGCGGGGCTATCGCCCGGGTGTCTCCTTTCGCGTATTTTTCGACGTATTTGCATCCTTTTAGCTCTGTTTCCATCTCCACTTCACCTACGCATGAAATAAACTCCATTAAGCACATAACAAGTGTAATTTTATCATTAATGCGCATAAAATGTAAGGTATATCACATGTTAAACTATGCAATTTAGTCTCGCATCATCAGGTAGGTTAAGAGAAGATTTTTGGTACCTTGTTGTCCCTTTTCAGTTATTATCTCGTTATCGTTATTTGCCATATACTTGTTGCTCACTGTTTTCTATGCCTATTGTTTTAGCCATATTTTTTCATATATTATATTGCTAGACCTTAGTGAGTATCTAGTCGACCTCTCGTCACTACTCTTTCGAGTTTGGGCGGGATACTCACTGGGTACATATTTATTATGTACTCATGTTGCACTTCTTCTTCTTCTTTTATACTTGACTGTACAGGTTAGAGGCTCGTACATCTGATTATCAGGACGGTGTTAGATACTGACTGGGCTGAGTCGACTGCGCGGTGAGTTGCTCTTCCTGACGATCTCTGGAAGCACCCTGGAGTTCCCTTTTGTCATTTTCCCGTCTATTTCATTCAGACTATGGGATTGTATATATATATGTTATCCTTGTATATTCAGATAGTGCCAGTGATACTCGTGACACTAGTTCCTGGCACACACGTGCGTATATTTTGGGTTTTGGGCTTTATATTCATACATATGCTTATCTTTTGGTTCATGTATCAGACGGCTTTATTTTTTTATGTCACAGGCTATTATCATGTTAATAAATGCTTAAAAGTAGTAAAAGTTGGAATAATTAATCACATGGGAAGGGTAACACTTAGTGTAGTTTATGTTGTCTTGCCTAACCCCGTTGTTGGGTTCCATCACGACCCGTGTGGGATTTGGGTCGTGACATTTCTAGACCCGTTCGAGGACGAACATTTGTTAAAGAGGAGGGGATGTAACGACCGGGCTGGTCGTTTCGTGAGATTAGCCCCCTTTCCCCCATTTCTGCTTTATCAATGTGCTTAGCCTGTTTATGTTGTATTGGATCGGTTGGTTCGGGTTCGGAGTGGTCGTGGTGAGAACTGAGACACTTAGTCTCTTAAAGTAGCTTAATAGTTGAAAAAGTCAACTAGGAGTTGACCTATTCATAAACGACCTCGGAATGCGGATTTATGGCTCGGATAGCTTCGCTAGGTGATTTGGAACTAGGAGTATGTTCGGAATGAAGTTTTGATGTCCGCTGTAGAATTAGGCTTGAATTGGCGAAAGTTAGTTTTTGGCGATTTGCGGTCGGCAGGGAAAAATAGGCTATCATAGTCGAATGGAATTCATACAGTTGGATCAGGTTCGTAATGTCATTTTGGATATGCGTGCAACTTTTCAGGTTAATCGGATGTGTTTTGGTTGGTTTCGGCATCATTGGCGAAATTTAGAAGTTTCAAAGTTCGTACGCTTGAATTTGATGTGATTTTAGTGTTTTTGCATTATTTTTGGTGTTTCGAAGGCTCGACTAAGTTCGAATGAGGTTATGGGATGTGTTGGTATGTTTGGTTGGGGTCGAGGGGCTCGGGGTTGATTTTGGATGGTTAACGGAGGTTTGGACTTAGGAATTGCAGCAAAAATTGTTGTTGAATTCATTTTGCTAGTGTGGTCGCACCTTCGGATGGAGAGCTGCAGGTGCGATGGCCGCAGGTGCGAAGGTCATTGTGCAGGTGCGAGAAGAGGCCAAGCTGGAGGAAGTCACATGTGCGAGGCATGGGCCGCACCTGCGAAACCGCAGGTGCGAGGCATGGGCCGCACCTGCGAAACCGCAGGTGCGGGTGAGGCACCGCAGGTGCGACAATTGGACTGTTAGTGAATTTTCGCAGGTGCGGGTCCACAAGTGCGAAGAATGGTCCGCAAGTGCGGATTAACTGGACAGTAAGTATAAATGGGTGCCTCTGCAAAATTTTGGCATTTTCTTCCATTTTTTGCATGCGGGTTGAGCTAGATTAGGAACAAATTGAAGGAGGAATTCGAGAGTCTTCAGTGGAGGTAAGTTTCCCGGATTAAAAACTTGTTTCTATGTTATATTGTGACGGATTAGGCTTGGAATTTAAGGAATTAAAGTAGAAAAGTTGGGGAAAATGGGAGGAAAATTTGGAAAATTCTTTTGGTGTTTTGAGTGGGCAAATGTGGTCGGATTTTGGTAAATTTGGTATGGGTAGACTCGTAAGGGAATGAGGATTCTAGTTTTGAGATTTTTATCGAATTATGAGACGTGGGATCAGGGCTCAGGTTTGTCCAATTTCGGGAATTGTGCTTAAAATTGATAGTTTTCGATTGGGTTTTGTTCCTTTAGCGCATATTGATGATTTTAATATGGTTTTGGTTAGATTTAGAGTATTTGGGATCCAATTCGAGGGGCAAGAGCATCACGGAGTAGCTTTTGGGCTGTTTTGAGGTAAGTGACGATTGTAACTCTAAACCTGAGGGTATGACACCTCGTTATTTGATATTGTTTTGGTGAATGAGGTGATGCACATGTTAGGTGACGAGCATGGGGGCGTGCACCGATAGGGATTGTGACCTGGTACGTACAGACCCGACCGGTCATTTTACGTTATCGGATCCTGTTCCCCTAAATGAAACTTTCCATAGCGGCTTATATGATTTATGACTTACAGGGACTGGTAGTTCGGGATTCGGAATTGTTTAGAGTGCTATAGGAACACTTGGTTCCTTAAGGTTGGCCTTTAAGGCCAAGTTTGACTTCAGTAAACATTTTTAGTAAACGACCTCGGAATCGAGTTTCGACGGTTCCGGTAGCTTCGTATGATAATTTCAGACTTGGGCGCATGTTCAGAATGGATTTTGGATGACCCCGTGGCGTTTCAGCGCCCAATATTGAAATAAGAGTCCATTAGTTTCCTATTTTGGTTTGGGGCGTGTTTTGGGTTATCGAGGTCCGGACGGAATTCCAAGATCGGGAATAGTTCTGTTATGTCATTTATGACTTGCCTGCAAAATTTGGTGTCATTCCGAGTAGTATAGGTCGGTTCGGCGCGTTGCTAACAAAATCAAGAAAACTTAAAGTTCCTAAGTTTGGTTCTAGGGGGTTTGAGGTGTGATTTTGAGTTTTAGCGTTGTTTTAGGTGTTCCGAAGGCTCGAGCGAGTCGTATTATGATTTAGGACTTGTAGGTATATTCGGACGGGGGCTCGGGTGGGCTCAGGTGCCTCCAAGACACCACACGAGGACAAAAAACTAGCTGAAATAGTTGTTGGTGCACCTGTTCTGGTGTGACCACAAGTGTTGTTGCGCAGTCGTAGGTGCAGGACCGCTCCTGTGGTCCTAGCCTTGTAGGTGCGACCCCTAGCGGGCAGCCCATTTCTCGCAGGTGCGGACAAAGTTCCGCAGGAGCGGGGACGTAGGTGTGGTCTCCTCTCCGCAGGTGCAAGCCAGGCCTCCTCGTCCTTTTCTACAGGTGCGAGCCTTTGCTCGCAGGTGCGAGCAAGTGCGGTCCTCGAGCCGTAGGAGCGGCACCACTGTCAGGCGTGTGTTTCTTTAAAATACGAATTTCTTCATTTGTCTTCATTTTCTTCCTCCATTAGAGCACTTGAGAGCTTGGAAAAAGGGCTCCACGACGCAACCACTGGAAGGTAAGTAAATTTATCCTAAAGTTGTTAATGCATGCATTCTTAGTAGGAATTTAACTACCTAAATTAGTGAAAACTAAGGATTTGGGGTAGTAACCTAGGGATTTTGAAAATGTAGAAAATTACCTGTCAATTATCTATGAAATCGAGTGAAAATCATGTATTAATGATCCTTAGGCTATGGGTGAGTGTTTCCTTCGAGAATTTTTGGAATCCGAGCATGCGGGCTCGGGGTTGGATTTTAGGATTTCTTCAAGAATGATGAATTTGGCTTAGTAGTAGGAGGATTTCCATACTTTGAGCATAAATTGATTAATTTGTATAACATTTGGCTAGTTTCGAGTCCTCGGGTGTAGAGTTCGGAGTTTCGGGTGCATTCTTGGTCCGGGGAGTAGATTCGGCACGAGGTGAGTCTCCTTTCTAACCTTGTAAAGGGGAAACTGTCCTCCTAGATGATTTAAATGCTATGTGTGATAATTCTGGGGGCTACGTACGTACAAAGTGACAAGAGTCCGTACGTAGCGGCTATTACTATTATGTCCGGGTAGTTAGGCCTACACCATGCCTTATGTTTTCTTTGAAATGAACTATATGTTTAGTGAATTCATGTTACAAGTAGCTTGTTTCCCTGAGATCATGGAATTTAAGTAATTTTAAGGAATTGATCACGAAAGGTAATTTATAAAGAATAAATGTGCGGATTGTTTGTCTATGTGACCGCTTCGCAATTTACATTCCGCGAGCGGAGTGTGATTTCCCCCACTCTTATGGGAACGGGTCGTACGCCACGGCGGATTGAGAGATGCAATTTGGTACGGGCAGTTCGATCCTCGGCAGTGCATAGAGAGGATTACTTTAGGGAAAATATGCACTTTTGGTTCGGGTCTTTCGATCCTCGACAGTGCATAGATGTGAGTACTTTGTGGAGAGGTGCACTTATGGTTCGGGCCGTTCGACCCTCGGCAGTTCATGGACATGACTATCTTATGACTCCGGTCGGTTGTCCTTACTCTGCATGCGCATGATTTAGTTATTACTAAATTCATGGACATTGATTTGACAGATATTTGGGGGAAAGTGAAGTAGTAATTGTTTTATTCATTCCCAATACTTTCCTTAGATTTTAGTGTCTTATATATATATAGTTGTTTTCTTCACTGCCTTTACATGCCTACCATTTCTCTCATATTCTGTTAAATTTTATTGTTGGACCATAGTGAGTGTCATGTCGACCTCTCGTCACTACCTCTTTGAGGTTAGGCGGGATACTCACTGGGTACATATATATTTATGTACTCATGCTACGCTTCTGTACTTAATTGTACAGGTTCTGAGGCTGGTGCATCTATTTGTCGGACCGGAGCTTGACTTTGATACTAGACGGACCTGACTTCACGGTGAGCTGCTTTTCTCCTGGCGTCCTCCGGCAGCACCATGGATTTTCTTTTGCTTATTTCCCATCTATTTCCTTCAGACAGTGGGACTATATATTATATCTTTTGTATATTCTGTTAGTATGCCCGTAGGACTTGTGACACTAGTTCCTGGCACACACGTGATACTTATTATGGATTTCGGATTTCTATGTATGTTGGCTCACGCCTCTTCATGACTGCTTTTGATAAAAAGAAAACTGGCTAATTATCGTTGTTGATTCATGCTTTAAGTTTTAAAAACTAAGTATATGTTGAAATATTTAATCTAATAAGAAAGAACCTTAGTAAATTTAATGTTGGCTTGCCTGACCCCGCTGTTGGGTGCCATCACGACCTAAGATAGGATTTTGGGTCGTTACATGGTACGTCCCGTAGAGACTATTAAGCCGCGTATCCGATTTGAAATCCTGCGATATCCTGTATTTTAGAAATTTATACTTGTTCATGGGCTGTGAGCCATGTTTGGGGCCTTGTGACGACCTGTTTAGACCCTCAGAAGTACTTTACACTATTCTCACACTATCCTGACAGAACAATTGTGAACTCAGTCATGTTTCCTATTTGTTGTTATTTTCACTATTATCACACTGCTTTGAAACTCTGAGAAGTATTTTGGGCTGAGTCCCGTGAGTTGAGATGAATTGCCCGAGTGGCTTGTGAGGATGATTGAGCGAGGCCTAGAGCCGAGTATGTGAGGATAGTTATAGATTGGGCTGCACGCCGAAGCAACATATATATGATATATATTACATATGGGTCGGGCTGCACGCCGCAGCAATATAGATCATAAATGGGTCGGGCAGCACGCCGCAGCAATATAGATTACATATATATGGATCGGGCTGCACGCCGCAACAATATATGTTATATATGGATCGGGATGCACGCCGTAGCAATGTACATATTGGATCGGGCTGCACGCCACAGCAGATAGTGCTTGGGCTGAAGGAGCCCCTCCAGAAGTCTGTACACCCCCAGTGAGCACAGTCGACTATTTTATGGATCGGGCTGCACGCCGCAGCGTATGTTATAAGGATCGGGTTGCACACCGCAGCAGTATAGATATATATATATAGCTATATATGTGTTGGATCAGGCTGCCCACCGCAGCAGTTGTGTGTATTCATGGTACTTGCTGAGTACGAATGTTTAAGTGAGAGCATGAGATACTGATAGTAGAGTCACGAGTGACTGAGAGGCTTGCCCAAGAGGCTTTATTGTGAGTGATATTGTGCCCGAGGGGCTTATATTTTATGAAACTACTTTTTTCACTCTTATTTACACTGAGCCTCTGATGATAATGTTTGACAAATGATTTTATGCGAGATTTTTAAATAGAAACTGGAGTTTTATGAAATATTCGGAATGTAGATTCCTGACTTGATTTATTCATTTCCACTGTTATTCATTATATGGATTTGCATGATTTATAAATGCTCGGCACTACACTCAAGTTTTTAGTTACTTTGATTACTTACTGAGTTGGCGCACTCACGTTACTCCATGCACCTCTGTGTGCAGATCCAGGTACCAGACCATCTCATTAGTTGATTTCTGGACGTGCTTGGAGTTGTTCGAGGATCGAGGTAGCTGCTCAGTGTCCACAGCTCACCCCATGCACCTCTGTACTCCAGGCTTTGTAGTAGCAAGTCACCTTGTTGTACATTGTATTTACAGTTCTAGATGATCATGACAGTTGACTCCAGGTTTTGGGGAAATGCATAAATTGTTCATCTCATTTTGCGGTTTTAAAATCTGCTAAATATTGGGGAATTATGAAATATTATGATAGTCTGTAATGGTTGGCTAGCCTAGTTCCATGATAGGCGCCATCACGACCGGCTTAGGATTTGGGGTCGTGACATTATTGATAATTGCACACATCATGGTGTAAATTTGAACTTTATCAATATTGATAATTTATTCAGTTGGCATAATTGGTTTAGCCATATCAATTTAAGTATGATGTACAAAAATGAAAGAGAATTCACATGGGTAAATATTAAAGAACTAGAAAGTTCTTTACGAATTCTCTTATGTTGCTTGTCCTCATTAATTAATAAACCAACTAAAAATTGGGATTGAATCTCATGAATGCTGGAAATGTCAAAGGTTAATCTGGGCTCATTCACCTTCCATGTATACCACATAATATGCATCTATGAGATGGTTACATGTGCAATTATTATTAACCCACAACCTGGTATTTGCGAGGTAACTTGCTCAATAATTTAATTTAGAGCATAATTTTCAGATTTTCTATTCAAGATAGTTTATCTTGATAAGTTGGTTTACATAACAACTGGTTTAGCAAGATGGTTTATTGAGTGCATCCACTTAATAGTTAAACTATTGCTTATGAGAACAAAGTTATCTATATCAGTTTGATATACATTATATACGAAAGTATATTACATTCTCCCCTCACAAGTGGTTCAGGGTCAGGAACCAAATAATTTTATATTATTATTATTAATGTGCGGTGTGTATTTTGATTAACACTATAATTCACAAAGATGGATTCCCAAAATTGAGGAAGAAAGTTAATTTTTCTAACATGAGAGAGAGACAAAATAAACAGTTGAGAAAAATTTACGTGGAATGAATTATCATTTGTACCTCTAGATCCTTGAAGATAATATGAACTTGAAGTTCATAAAAGGATAATTCATCTGCAATGCAAAGCATGTCAAATGCACTTGCTGACCCAAAGAAAGTAACTATATTCTCACTGAAAATGCCCATATTAGAATAAGTCCTAGAGGGACAAAGTCTATGGTACGCTTAAAGCATATAGATAAATCGGTTTCAAATAGAATTCTTGATAAAGAAGATGAGCAAATGATAAAAATAAAGAGGCAAGTGACATAACACTTCATAAAATCTCAGGAGAGGTTCAGGTACCTGAAAATATGAATGAAGAGATCTCTATGTTATGTCTTTATAAAAAAAATATTGGAACTAATATAAAATGTTCGTCGTCGACATATATGATAGCGCTAACTATAGATGAGGATCTTAAGTCTTTCGAATACAGACACAAAAATATTTGCCAAATGGAAGAGACAAAATTCGAATAGAATTGGTTTCATATGAAAGACATGTAGTTTTAGACTTGCAGTTCAAACACTTGAAAGAATAAAGTCAATAGTGTGTGCAATTTCTTTTATCTATCTTATATGTCTAGCATGGCATAAAAACTTGATATGTATCTAAAGTCCATTCATATGGCTTATGCGATTTAACTTATATGGCAATCCATGAAGAATTTAAATTGCTTAAAGCATATAAAATTCTTAGTCATGAAGTACTACATCCTAAGTACAATTTATGCACATTTATATCATGCTACAATTATAAGCATGATAAAGTGATAGCGAGAATTTTTAAGGTGCAACATATTCATTGGAGTTAATATGTTTGATTTATTCACCAAATCTCTGCCGACGTCAACCTTCAAGAAGCTAGTGCACAAGATTGGGATGCAAAGGCTCAAGAATGTGAATTGATGTTCTTATCAGGGGGAGTTAATGTGCGTTTCACTCTTTTTCTCTTACAAGGTTTTGTCCCACTGGGTTTTTCTTGCAAGGTCTTTAATGAGGCAACCAAAAGGCGCATTTATAAACATGTGTACTTTTTTTCCTTTTCTAGAATTTTTTTCCCATTAAGTTTTATTTTAGTTAAGGTTTAACGAGACACATTATTTGTTGAATAGACATTCAAGGGGGAGTGTTATAAATAAAATTCTATTTAAGGTGAATGTCTATATTTTAGAGAGATCTTAAGGATTTTACTTGGTGGCTAACTCACTCTTTCTCTATAAATAGAGGGGTCATATTCCATTATAATTCATCACAAATCAATAAGAATTCTCCCTCTATACTTTTCTCTGCAATACTCTTCTTCTTTTATTATTTTATAACATCATTCAACTTATTCTTTCAATTGAAATTGAGATTTTTGCATATCCTCCTATTTTATTTTGAAAAATTTAAAACTTATGTAAGCCCTTTTTATACATATGTATAAAAAGAACATATTTCTTTTAATTTAGCTCTTCCATGCTTACTATCACTAGTTATTTCGGTTTTTTGTTAGCGGCTTTAACTATAACCTCATCTATATTTATTGGTCTGAGCAAGATACGATTTATTTAAATTGAATATTTAAAATGAACAATTCATAAAAAGAAATCTTTTTGTGGGATTACGTGTATTTTATATTTACTTACGTTACCAATTGTCAATTCTTGTTCATTGTTATTGAGATTTATGTCAATTCGGATTAATATTTAGGTATTGATATTACCTCTTTTTTTTCTCCTTTCAAACAAATAAAAATGATTGAAGTTTTTCTATTTGTAATCGTGTTAGGTCTAATTCCTATTACGTTGGCTGGATTATTCGTAACTGCATATTTACAATATAGGCGTGGTGATCAGTTGGACCTTTGATTAATTAACATCTATTTTTGATTGACCTCCTCATTTCTTTAATTCACAGGCACAGGAGGCCAAATTCCAAGTGTTGTGAAAGTTATTGAATGAATCTATTTTATTCTAGTTCGATCTACGAAGAAAAAAATCACGCTCTGTAGGATTTGAACCTACGACATCGGGTTTTGGAGACTCGCGTTCTACCAAACTGAACTAAGAGCGCTTTCTTATCAGGAAAGATAAGACTGTAAACAAAATAATTCTTTTCATAACCCCAATACATTTTGTATGCATATACTAGAATATCATGATAAAAATCAAATATTATGTCCAATTTGAAGCGATCGCAATTGATCCCTCATTACTGCTTCTTTGAGTAGTATTAGGTACGGATGACAGGATTTGAACCTGTGACATTTTGTACCCAAAACAAACGCGCTACCAAGTTGGGCCACATCCCATCAATTGTTCCACAGTGTAATTGTAGAGAATTCATGTCTTGTTTTCCATATGGTTATTTCCTCCATTGATATATACAAATTTTCTGTTCATTTCGTCTTTTTGGCCTCATTTAACATATAATTTAAAATATAATAGTAAAATAAAATAAAAAGACTTATATTATAGATTATATAGAAAATACTTATATGTAATTATATACAAAATATATAAATACAGGACCCGTCGTAAAAATAAACTAGTATTTTTCAGAAATTCTCGGTAAGAAAGAAGGGGATATTTTTTTTTCTGTTTTAAGAAAAGGAAAATCTTATTTTCCGAATCATTGTACATTGCAATTTGAATTAGGAATTGTGTGTCCAACTCTAAGCAGCCCTTAACTACATATGCATCTGATCATATATGTATTATCTATTCCAACAAATAATACAAAAGAAGGAGGTTTTTCAATGCGAGATCTAAAAACATATCTCTCTGTGGCACCAGTGCTAAGTACGCTATGGTTCGGGGCTTTAGCAGGTCTATTGATAGAGATTAATCGTTTTTTCCCGGATGCGTTGACATTCCCCTTTTTTTCATTCTAGTTATTGTCATGGGAAGGAATGAAGAAGATTAGAGATCCAATCAAATATTGGTGATGAATTCCTCTCCCCCTCTTTTCTCTTTTTTCCCTTTTTAGAATAAGGGAGGAANCTACATGTTCATCTAATCATATATGTATTATCTATTCCAACAAATAATACGAAAAAGGGAGGTTTTTCAATGCGAGATCTAAAGACATATCTCTCCGTGGCACCAGTACTAAGTACGCTATGGTTCGGGGCTTTTGCAGGTCTATTGATAGAGATTAATTATTTTTTTCCTGAATGCATTGACATTCCCCTTTTTCTCATTCTAGTATTTTCATGGGAAGGAATGAAGAAGATAGAGATCCAATCAAATATTGGTGATGAATTCCTCTCCCCAACGAAAGACTTTCAATGTGAATTATTTGCCGAATAGAATGACCATATTAATATAATTTCTCAAAGTATTCAAATTATTAATTATTTTCTTGTTTCAATTGTTTGTCTATCCACATTTCATATATGTTTTGAATATGTTGAGAATGTGGGATATACTTCTAATTCTTTCTTTTGGGCATGTATATATTTGGGCCTACTGAGTCCCTAAGGAGCTCAGGCCCAAACCAGCTTTGCTGCATTTTCTGAAGAGTCCAGTCAGCTATAGCCACGCCTTTCAATTTCTGAGCCTATCTTATTGAGGCCCAACCAGCAGAGTCTAGTCCCCTCTCCTTACTTCTTTCGTTATTATTCATTATTTCCATAGCCTAGTTTACTTCTTCATTATTTTCGCTTACTGCCTTTGTTGTTTTATCATATTTCATTATCATGTATTTAACACTCATTTATTAGATAATGTGTTTTACCTTCATAATTTAATATCACATGAAACATAGGCAAACTTTAACTAATATAGGACTTAAAGAGAACTAGTTGGTAATTAATCTTCGCTCCGCTAATTATAACTTGTTCATCTTGTACACTCACCTCTCTTAAAGATTTTTGAAGCTCAGGCTCTAATAAAAAATAGCAACCTATTTTCAAAGGAAATTAGAAAAAGAATCGATGGTCTTTGCTAACAGGGAATAAAATCAGATTTTTCATGAAAAACAGTATGGTACATTAGAATTTTTTAAACCAAGGTAAATTTAGATTCGCTTTCTTACAAACATCTTCTAAAATTTATAACAGCATCTATTATCTAAATTAATCACTTACTTAACATTACAAGCCTTAGAATATGGACTATTTTCAGAACTCTCTTAACCTTCAATAACTCTTTTATGATCTCACACCCCCTTAAGTTTTACATCTTTTATATACACTCCCTTTAATATATAGTAATCCATTACTTAGTAATAATTAAGAATAGTATAAATAATTGATTCCTTAAAATTAGTCTAAGTCTCATGGAGCTACCTCAAGTAGATTTTAAGGGGTGCCTAACTGTCACGACCCAAAATCCCTAAGGCCGTGATGGCACCGGACACAAGGTCAGGCAAGACAAAATATTAATTTATTGAAATAACTTTCCAGTTTTTAACATTTTTCGAAATCGCTACTTTCTCTTGCATCTCATAATCAAACAAATAAATTTTTGTAAACTTATATATGACAGCACATCAATTTAATTTAATGAAGTAAATCTCAACACGTCCCCAGAACCCGGTGTCACAAGTACATGAGAAACTTCTATGAATTTTACAAATATTACAAAGCCTGTCCGAAATACAACTGCACAAGGAAATTTAAAATGAAATAGATACAGTATGAAGGTGACTCTGTCAGCTGCGAATTGCCCCTGGAAGATGCAGCTCGCCTAAGTCTCTGAATCCTCCACATTTCTATGAAGGTACCTGTGCAATAAAATGCACAGCAAGTGCAGCATGAGTACGAAAACAACATGTACTCAGTAAGTCGCTCGCCTAACCTCAGAGAGGTAGTGACGAGGGGGCAAATTAGACTCTTACTAAGGTCCGACAATACAACATGTGACAAAATATGATGAAATACAATAGACATGAAATACAACAAGCAACAAGCAACAAGTACATAGCAAATAACGGAATCCAGAAAATAACTGAAAGGAACAACAAGGTACTAAAATCTCCTTTTAACAAATACCTGACACTCAAGTTACAAGTGACTCAGAAATCAAGCGATCATACACATACCGGGACAAGACAACCGGCCGGAGTCATAAGGGTTGTTATAGGGACTGAGGTCATAAGCTATCCCACGATCGCGAATCATACCTGCGACTCACATGCTGACTCAATATAATAAGCTATCCCACGATCGCGCATCATCCCTGCGACTCGTGTGCTGACTCAATATAATAAGATATCCCACGATCGTGCATCATTCCTGCGACTCATGTGCTGACTCGATAATAATAATAAGATAACCCACGACCACGCATCATACCTCCGGCTCGCGTGCTGACTCGATATAAATATGTATTTAACATAAAACTCCCCTCGATCGCAAATCATGCCTGCAACTCGAGTGCTGACACATTTCCACACGTTTAAATCCACTTTTTATTAAGAACAATAGTTTTTCTCATGGAAAAATAGTAGAAATTTGTATTCAAAGAATCATGAAACATAGGTTTCGAAATCATTTATTTTTGAAACCCATTTGTCAAATCTAACGGTATTCCTCCATACGACCTAATCCAGGTACACATATATTTACAGCGGAAACAAATTCTCTTTAGAAGGATAACAGTATGAAATCCAGCTTTCTTTTAAACATTTAATTATGTTTTCGGTCATATTAACAGTTCAATGATACAGGCAGGGTTACAGGTACACACATAAAGCATGCTAGTGGGTCCTAGACTACCCGGACATAAGCATAATAGTAGCTACGAACGGACTTTCGTCACCTCGTGCATACGTAGTGTTTTCTTTTGGTTCACCTATGGGGATAATTTCCCCTCACAAAGTAAGAAAGGAGACTTACCTCGCTCCGAAATTCCATAAACGGCCTCCAAGCCTTCCCGACGACTCCAAGCGATGCACAACGCTCCAAAACTACCCAAATGATGATAAATCAATGAAAATATACTCAATTGTTTGCTAAAAATTTAGATTATATAATTTCCCAACTCCGCGTATTGAAATGACCAAAATGCCCTCGGACCCACGTGCCCAGAATCCGAAATTTCTCGAAGATATACCTTACCCATAGCGTTACTAACTCAAATATATAATTTACTCCTAATTTCATGCTCAAATTCGTGGTAAAATCAAATTTTCATCAATTCTAGGTTTCCTTTTAATTTCCCCACATTTTTTTTAATTTCTCATATCAAATCTATGTAATAAATCTTGTATTTAACTTGGAAATAAGTAGAAACAACTTACCTTTGATGCTTGATGAAATCTCCCTTGAAATGCTCTCCAAAATCATCCAAGTCAAATGAAAGAAATGGCAAAAAATCGTTTTTTAAAGAATCTGCTCATGCTTCATCGAGTTGTACCTTGCACTTGTGCTGTGCAGGTTGTACATCTTATTACAATTTTTTCTTGTTGAACACCTTCTGTTGAAACACCCATAACATCTTCTAGAAATATCCAAATAACAAATAGTTTAAAGATTTAAAAATTAGACTTGAAGATATTTAATTTGATAGGTTGTACACCATATAACTCTTTATATATCCGAGATATGAGCTTCTAAAGTCGGCTCCATGCATCAGAAAATTCTGGCGAAATCGCTCCACCATCCATCTTCAGTCGGTCATAACCTTTTGCACAAAACTCCAAATAACAAATGGTTTAATGTTATGAAAAATGGATTTCAATATCTACAACTTTCATGTTTTGTAAATTTTTATATTCCTTATATATTTAGAGATATAATCTTCCACATTCAGCTCCACGATTACACTAGTTGCTGTCAAAACAGCTTTTCTGCAGAAAATTTCAGCAACTTTTTGGTCCGAAATTCATTCCGTTAACCTTCCGAAATCCATCCGAGGCCCTCGGGACCTTAACCAATTATACCAACATATCTCAAAACATGATACGAACTTGCTCGAGGCCTCAAATCACATCAAACAACGCCGAAATCTCGAATCCCACTAAAATTCAAATTTTATGAACTTGAAATTTCAAACTTTCACTTCCGATGCCGAAACCCGTCAAATTACCTCTGATTGACCCCAAATTTTGCACACAAGTCATATTCGAAATTATGGACCTGCTCCAACTTTCGAAATTGGAATCCGACCCCGATATAAAAAAGTCAAACTCTTGGTCAAACTTCTCAAAAACCTTCAAATTTCTATCTTTAGCCAAATAACTTCAAAATGACCTCCGGACATCCGAATTCACTTCCGATCGCGCTCCCAACTCCAGAATCACCATACAAAGCTATTCCCGGACTCGAAATCCCAAACGGACATCAATATCATTGAAATGTGCTTCAAGCCAAACTTAGAAAATTTCTTCAAAAATGCTGACTTCCACAATATAAACTGAAACGCTTTCAGGTTATCCAAATCCTGATCCGGACATACTCCCAAGTCCGAAATCATCATACGAACCTGCTGGAACCTTCGGATCCTGATTCCGATGTCGTTTACTCAATATTCTAGTCTTACTCAATTTCTTCAACTTAAGGCTTCTAAAATGAGAATTTTCCTTTCAATTCAACTCCGAACCTCCTGAATTTCAACTCTAACCATGCACACAAGTCACAATACCCGAAATGAAGTTGTTCATGACTCCCAACTGCTGAACGACGCACTGGATCTCAAAATGACCGGTCGGGTCGTTACACTATCATTGTCACGACCCAAACTACCAAATCGTGTGGCGCCTATCGCAGTACTAGGATAGCCGAATCATTACCCAAAATACGCCATATTTCATTTCAAAAAGCTATATTCAAAATATTAAATCATAAATATTTCGTAAGAAATCCAAAACAAGGGAAAATGCGAAAATAAGCCCAGCCTCGGGTGCCACTAGTCATAAGCATCTACAATACAAGTATGATAATGCTAGGACTAATACAGTTTGGAAAATCTAATAAAAATAGCTACAGAGAGATAGGAGGGAGAAAATCAAGGCTGCGATCGCCATGTAGCTGCCTTACAAACTCCAAAGATCCGCGGTGGATGAATCAACACTCGCTCGAATGTCCAGTAACACCTGGATCTACACACAAGGTACAGGGAGTAATGTGAGTATGCCAACTCAGTAAGTGACAATCATAAATAAAGGCTGAGTAGCAATGACGATCAGTAAAACACATAAAGATCATAATATGAAATCTTAGTGAAACAACATAATTTCAAATCAGTGTTTGAGTCAAAACATCTCTTAAAAATCCCATTTAAGTAGAAAACAATTTTGTATATATTTTTCATTAGTTTCAATAGAGGCTCAATGAAATTAGAGTGAAAACAATGAAGTCTTAAACAGCCCCTCGGGCAAAACATCACTCATAATCAGCCCCTCGGGCAAGCCTCATAGTCACTCATGAACAGCCTCGCGGGCATACCTCACAATCACTCATGACAGCCCCTCGGGCATACCTTACCATCCTCATGCCTCCCAGTCACTCGTCACTCGGAACTCGACACTCACACTCAGTAGGTACATGCGCTCACTGGGAGTGTGTACAGACTTCAGAAGGGCTCCTTCAGCCCATGCGCTATATCAAGCCAAATCATGGCATCAAATCACTCAGGCCCTTGGCCTATAATAAACATGTTGCGACATGAAGCCCGATATAATATCCTCACAAATCAGGCCCTCGGCCTCACTCGGTCATAAACCTCACAAGCCCCTCGGGCATTTCAAAAAAATCAGGAAACTCAGTCCAAAAGAACATTTATGTGCATCAAAATGGAGTAATAAAACTGAATTATACAGTAAACAGGTAGAAAGTCCCCTGAGGGTCCAAACAGTACTGGCACAAGGCCTAAACATGGCGTTCAACCCAAGTTATGAGAATTCTTCCTAAGCCACATAGCTATTATATAGCTTTAATCAAAATATGCAACTCTACAGTTGCTACAGGACGGACCAAGTCACAATCTCTAATGGTGTTGTTGATACCCAATTTTTCCTCAAAGTATTTTAAATTTGCATATATAGCTTCAAAATCATGTATCAATAGCAATTGATATTTTTCCGCAATTTTTCTATATTTGTATTAATCTATCCAGCATTTTATTGCCAACAAATAATTATAAAATTGCATTACAAATTATTTCAAAAGAATTTCTTGGTTTCATTAATTATTTTTGGTCCTATTAAGACCAAATTATTTCATAATTATCCAAATTGGCACCTTTTGGCTAAAATTGCAATAATTTTGCAATTATAGCCCAATCATACGATTTTATACTATTTTTTATCCAGAAATTAATCATTTGTATTTTTAAAATACTAAGTAATCATCTTAATTATTTTCTATGAATGAAATTCATTTTTATAATTAACAGCTATTTTTATAAATTGTATTAATTAATTTACATAGGGTATTTAACAGATAGCCATTTCCATTTCATTTATAACCTAATTAAACTAGACCCAAGTCTGATTATAAATTGCCCAAAAACCCCAAGCCCAATACACTATCCTGCACGGCCCAATCCCTTTGTCTAATCTGAACCGTTGATCAATTTTAATCAACGGTCCAGATCTCCCTTTTCCTTAATTAACCCTAGAGACTACCCCCTCTTCCCCTCTCATTTCTCTCTCTCACTCCGTCGTCACACATCTCTCTCATCTCTCAAACTTTCTTTGCTAAACCTAACCTCTCACAAGCTGTCGACTTGTCGGTAACTGTGATGGTCTCAACACCATCCCAGCCTACATGGATCCTTCCTACACCAGGTTATTGCTGCCTTGAGGTCCTCAAAGGAACCAGAAGGCGGTTCACTCAACTCCCATGGTTTTCATGTCATTCTCAGACCGTCCATGGCCATCTGAGTAAGATCCTCCCATCTCCGGCTAGAACCTATGGTTTCTAAGCTGACTCTCTCTCTCTCTCTCTCTTTGGGTTCTCTCTCTGAAACCCTAATTTTAACACTGGATTTCTTAGATCTGCAACAGATCTGAGTCTATTCGAGTTATCTTTACTGTTTTCTTAAAGACTTCTCCGATTTTTTCTGAAGCATCTCTTTATCTTCAAACTAGGGTTTTTTAACCCTTTTTCAAAAACGATTCTTCTTCTGATTTCAGCATTATTCTGTGATTTTCATTATGTTTAAACGATTTATTTAAGTTTTTCCTTTATCTGATTTATTATGTTGAAAGCCCTAAGTTTCTTAGTTTAATCTTTGGGTTCTGAGTTTGTCTTTAATGTTCGTTCTTTCAACTTGTTTGCATGTTTGATTCTCATGAATCTGCATCTATTAATCTGAGTATTTTGTGATTTCTACCCTATTATGTTCATTAGGGTTTTCGATTGTTGCTTCTTCCGCCTATATCATGTTTATTCTGTTAAGTCATACTATGTTCTATGCGAATCCCTACTTTTGGGTGATTTTCACCCTATTTGGCTTACTAGGGTTTCTGATTCTGCTTATTATGTGTTTACCTCGCTAACTCTCATAGGTTTATGTTTATCAGTACTATATTCCAGTTTGAATCCCTAATTCTATATGATCTTTACTTTACCATGTCTATTAAGGTTCTAATTCTTGCCTTCTACCTTGCTTATCATGTGTTTATTCTGTGCAATTTGTGTTGATCCCCCCTAATCAGTACTATTTCCTATTTGAACCCTTGATTCCCTGTAATTGATACATTTCACTAATCCCTTATGATGATTTCCCTGTTGATTTTCCAACCTTAGCTTATTTCTTGCCTTATTTTATGGTCGACTATGCTGTCAAATTAATTTTCGTGTTATTTCCTTAATTAGAATCCTCTAAACCTAGCCTCAATTACATGTTCTATATTGGTACTGTGTTGAAATTATTTCCTTATTGTGTTATATTCCAGTCATATGGTATCTTTCCTTATTTATTGCACGTCTATTACCGTTCAAAGTTAACTCCTTAATTTAAGGGAGTACTTATATTGATCTTATGTTGATTGATTCTGATTCCCCAATCACTGCCTGACTTTGATTGTTACCTTATCCTACCTAGTTTCAAACTACTATATATGTTCTCTCTCATTGACACTAAACACACAAACACATTAGTTCAAACTCTATCTCCTACACTCAAAGCTTTCTGCTCTCTTTCTGTGTCACTTACTATTATTCTGAGTTAGCCGGCTGCAAGCCAAAGCTAACTATTGTGCTCTTCTGCCCCCTTCACCTTTGTGTTTACTATCCTTTTACTGATATGCTCTGATTTTCAATTTAAGTCCCAAAACCAATATGTTTTTTTTACTGCTTCAGTTTATCATGTTCCTGATCTGTTTCTATCTATTGTTTTGCTATTCAACATGCAATTGACCTCTTTTCATCATTGCTTCATCTAGTACGCTAATTATGTCTTAACTCTTTAGGATTAGCATGTTCTTATAAACTTGTAATCTGATTCAATATGACTCAATTCTGTTTTGATACTTGTGTACTAGTAGCCTAGTTCTGGTATGCCTTATTGATTTGTTACCCTAAGTTGCCCTGATGCTATGCTCAATCATGTATAGTGCTTCTATGTCCTCCTTGCTGCTATGAAATCCTATACTATGTTATCTCCCAATCCCATGAACACCCCTAAGCACTTATGATTATGTGACTATGTTCTAATTAGCACTCCTGAATTCATGTCTCACTATTCACATTGTTAGCTACCCCTTAATTCCAAGAGACTTGTGTTTATTATATGTGTATTATGTGTCCCCAGTCCCCAATTATCCCTGCGCGAAGGGTTGTTATTTGAGTATTGCTGAACCTGTTTGGGCTCTTTGTTCGATCTGTTGTTCGTTTGATTTCACCACTCTTATCAAAAAATTTATACTGCTAAACAACTCTTCTATTTTATAAAACCACTGTAACTGAATCCCTTCTTTCAAATACTGCTTTCCTATTTAGTCCATTTTCAAAACTATGTCAAGCACTCTCACTCTACTTTTAGGTCCTTAGGTTCTGCCCCTCCAGTGTATAACTGCGTTGGGATTCTTGTGAGATCCCTCTGAACTCTGATGCACTGGGGTTGGCCTTTCCACACTACACTTACTCAATTATGGTTATGAAATTTGGGTGTGAGCACTGCCCGGGATCCCTTGAGGTCCTTAGGGAACTCTGACACACCCGAATATGAGAAAGGCTATGAAACATCTGGGCACTCTAGGTTCTGGGAATCTGGGCCTGTTTTTCAGGCTCCCTATAGTTTAACTTCTTCTTTTCCTTTATCTATTTATGAAATTTACTCAGCTGGTCTATAATAATTATTTATAAACAGATATTGGGAATGGCTAGTGAAGTGGGGAGGGTAGCCATATAGCTTTGTTAACATCATCGGGTAGAAATCATGTTTTAAGCTTTACATTGTTTCTATCTGCATTAGAATCCATATTTTAGGACCAGCATGTTCATTCAAACCATGCAAGCATGCACTATATACCATGTTCCTAGAATTTCATGTCTACTATTTCAGCATCTCATCCATGCTTTATGTTTATCGCTTAGAAATTCTGCTCCTAGGACAATAAACAACATTGTTACTCCTTTGCATTCAAAATGATGTCTCCATCACCTAGTAACTCTTTGTGCATTTTAGAAATCATGCCTTTAGGAATTCTGTGTATCCTAAAATTATGTCTTAACCATCCTGCATTTATATGTGCATATTAGATATCCTGCTCTAGGATTTTGTTTACATCTGCTTAAGCACGCCTAGTTTAACTACTAACTCACGAAAAAGGTAGAAACAGTATCACATCTAATTTTCTTGCTCTTAATAAAACTAGTAACAATATATGCATAATCGTATCACCTAGAACAGAATGCTTTTAGGTAAAATAACTTCTGAACTATTTTTAACAATTTCGGTAATTATTATGCACAATCCCACGCCTAGGTAAGCCTTAGGTAATCAATCTCTTTAAAAGCTGGAACACTGCTTGGTTGTGTTTACTGTTTAAAGACATAGGGTTTAAAATCAGCAGGCAAACTAATTAGGTCCTGCTTCTGGGTTTATAAAATTGAAACTGCATATCTTCTATATTTTGATATTCACTTAGACATCATGTTTTAGGATCCTGCTTAATAATACTGCCATTGTTTGTGTTTGAGACGTGTTGTTTACATGCAATATTTGTGGAGGTAAAACTGAGCCTCTTAATTGCTTCTTTCCTGTTTTTATCTGCTAAGGTCCTATTTTTTCTTGCCTATCGCCTAGTATTTTCTCCTTTTAAACCTTAAGGGTCTGTCTAGAACTACCTATAGGTAGAGGTCCTAATCTCCTCCAGGACCATTAAGAAGGGACGGGTAACAACACGCCTAGAGGTTATTAAATAAACTCGTTTAATAACCACTAAGGGGTGGGAAGGGTAGACATGGATATGATATCCGGTGTGCTAATGCTACTGATGTGATCCTATAGGATAAACAACTTACAACCCCCCCCCCCCCCCCCCCCCCCCCCCCACAACCCACAATCGCAATCACAACACATATACNCTTCTCAAAACCTTCATCTATTTACCTATGTGCTTATTGCTTATATGATATCTGTTCACAAAATTTGTTTGGGCCGGGGACCACAGTTGTGGACTTCGAGGGGTGTCTAACACCTTCCCCTTGAAGTAATTTTAAGCCCTTACCCTATCTCTGGTTATCTAATCTGTGTTTGTAAATAACCTTTAGTAGGTTCCCTAACGCACCTGAACTCATTAGGTGGCGACTCTTCAATTCCTTATCCCTTTCCCAAAAGAAAACGAGTTGTCCCAATAATGTTGAATACCCTGACAGATCCGAAAGGGGGAGGAAAGAGGAGGGCGCGACAGCATGGCGATTCTTCTGGGGATTTATCTAGGCTTTTACTATTTCAAACTGCTTTGTGAACTTGTCTTTACTTTGTTAATACTTGAGACCTTTCCCTTTCCCCTTTTATGTGAAATTAATTGTTTATCTCTTTCAAGTACTTGTTCCTTTCAGAATCAAAACTGACATGTTTCTTTTTGTTTTCCTTTGTAACTGCTTTTTCAATTATAACTGTTGTATTTACCGCTTTCATAACGTGCAAATACATGACAACGTGCTTTTATTGATCATTTATTGTTGCATAAATCATGCTCAACATCATATCCACTCGTGCCTATACAAAATCCTATAGCAACACTAGATGAGTGTTTGCGCCCTTTCATTTTATATCATCCCTAAATTCGGAAAGGCTTATTTGCGGTAAAACTCGTCGATCAACGGTGCAGTCGATGGTTCTGAGACTTTCCCCTTCAAGTTGTCCTCTTAAGGGTACCAGTCTAAAACCCCATAGAAACCTTACTCTGTTATATTGTACATGCATCATGGTCAAACCTAGCCGGTTTAACGTGTCGTCCGCAAAGTCCACCGGGTTTTTCATAATCCTAACGGACGCAGTCATGTTCTGTCCATTTATTTGGAGAACTAAATGCATGCATGCTAATCATAAGTGTATAAATAGTCGAGTCTGGCGAGGGTAAGGGTCTAACCTATCTATTTTGCAGAAAATGAGGCATGAAGTCCCCAGGTTCGGCATGGTCCAAAGAATACCACCACTATTGCTGGATTGGTGGAAAGACCTCTCGTCCAGTGACAAAGACCATGTGAACAGGGTCCTCGGGAACTTTCCCTCTTTACTGGATATTCAACCAAACAACATGTTGATCCAAGCAGCCGCTATGTTCTAGGACAGAGAAAGGTCTGTGTTCCGTTTTGAAAACATAGAAATGACCCCCCTCTTGGAGGAGATAGGGGGCTTTGCGGGATTAACTTGGGACAGTCCAGGTTTGTTGGTACCAGAGAACCGTGCCACTAGGGGGTTCCTGAAAATGATGGGTTTGAACAAGAACGATGGCTTAGAGTGTCTGACAGAGTCCTACATACCTTTTGACTATCTCTATGAATGATACGGCCATAGCAAATCCTATTGTATCTTCCACGACGAGTTCTCTATTACTTCCTTGGGTAACATTCACCGCAGGGTTTTTGTGTTCGTCGTTAGCTTCCTGGGTCTGATGGTGTTTCCAAGCAAAGGAGACCCGATTCATACTAGACTGGCTATGGTAGCCAAAACCTTAATGGAAGGGATCGAAGGGCAAACATATACCAATGTCCCTATGATCATAACAGACATATACCGAGCCTTGGACCACTACCAGAAGGGGGCCAAACACTTTGAGGGTTGCAATCTACTATACAGGTTTGGTTATTAAAGCATCTCCAGAGAGGCTAATATCGTCAGGAATTTCCACGAAGGGCGTGGAATGATCATATAGCCTTCCACCACCCTAAGAGGATGACCTACATCCCTGATAGGTTTGCTCAACCGGAAAATGCTACAGAATGGGCACGGCTTTTTGATAATTTGACCGAGGGCCAGGTTCAATGGATGTTCAAATAGTTCCCTACTAGTGAATTCATCATCAGATCGAGGGACGCTCCGCACCTGGTATTGATTGGTTTAAGGGGCATACATCCATATGTTCCTGTCAGGGTCATGAGATAGGCGGGTAGAAAGAAAGTTATACTGCGACTCTCCAAAATGAGTCATTACAGGGCAGATTTTTAGGACAACAATATCCCGTACAAATGTGAAGCTCAGCATCAGTGGCATCTCAAAGGTTATCGTAGAAAAGGACATCATCGAGCCCGACAGATACCACACAGGGCATGTACGCTTTACCTGTCATGGTTGGAGGATAGCATAGTAGGGATAGTTAAGCCAGGCATCAGCAGAAACAGGGTCATAGACGAAGCAGCTGAGGCTTAGGTGAAATACAATAATCTGCGCAAAAGGGTTCGTGAGTCCGAGGCCGAGCATCTGGAGCAACACAAGACTAATATGGAACTGATCGATGAGTGGAAGGAAAAGTCCATCAAATCTAGTGAAAGGTTGTAATATTTGGAGCAGAGTCTGATGGAGCTAGAAGCAAAGACAAGAAAAAGGGTCGTCGACTTCCAGAATGCTAAGAGAAACGAAGGAGGGCATCTAGCAAGGGTATACCCGCTGTTGGGCATGCACGACCTTGGGAACCTGATTAACAGAACCAAGAAGACTAAGCTTAGGGAAGGTCCTTCGGGGACTAAGTAGTCTAGGTTTCCTTTTCATTGCTTTTATTAATGTTATAAGGCCAAGTGCCATTAGTGACTTTATTTTCTGCTCATTATTTTAGTGTCGTTTTGGACTCGTCCATTTACATTAATGAAATGAGGCATTTATGCATCTAAGTTATCCAAAATCAACTTGTCGCTAGGCCTACCTTTGGCACAACGAGGCTCCCAAATTAGGACACGCTTTTATTCCTTCAATATTTTCTCATGATCCTCACTGACTTGGCTACCTTTTATTTTTTGTTGTTGTTTCTATTTTGATTATTCCCCTACCCAAAGGTTGGATCGTGCATTCTGGCATCATCATCATATCACACAAGATCCAGGGTCCCTCTACCTCCTCCTCCTCCTAGTCCACTTAAAGGCAAAGGCAAAGGAAAAATGGAAGATTTGGGCAACATCAGACAAGAAAACACAATGCCAGTGGAACAAACAGAAGATCTTGACAATCAAGGTACTCCGGTTCAGAATGATGCTATGTCACAACTCTAGCAAAGGTTTTTGAAACTCCAAGGGGAGCTTGAGCATGTCCGGAACTTGGAAAATTTATCCTTCTCACTCACTGTCCCAGATGTCATTCGAAATCCCCTACCTCCTCAGAACACCCCAAACAAACAGAACCCTCCCACAACTCATCATCATACAACTCCACCAAAAAAACAAATTATCCCCCACAGCACCAGCACAACACTTTCCACACTCCAAGAAATACCTCGCTAATTATCCCTGAACCACAAGACTCCACAAATGACCACCTCTATGCTCAAACGCCATGTCATCAGAACAACCCCATATACGTGGAGACTCTACCTCACTCCACCCAACACATTGCTTACACACCTGAGTCCAGTGAGAAGGATATGTTCATTAAGAATTTGGCCGAGGAACTCAAGAAGCTGACTAGTCGAGTTCAGGGCGTTGAAAGAAGCAAGGGAGTCGAAGGGTGGAACTACGAAGATCTCTGCATACATCCCGATGTTGAACTACCGGAGGGTTACAAACCTCCTAAGTTTGAAATGTTCGATGGTACAGGTGATCCCAGGGTCCATCTGAGGACCTATTGTGATAAATTGGTTAGAGTAGGAAGAGATGAGAATATTCACATGAAATTGTTCATGAGGAGCCTCACAGGAGATGCTTTATCTTGGTACATCACCCAAAACCCTAAGAAGTGGTCTGACTGGGTAAGTATGGCATCAAACTTCATGGACCGATTCAGGTTCAATACGGAGAATGCACCAGACGTGTTCTACATCCAGAACCTTAAAAAGAAGCCCATCGAAACTTTTCGCAAGTATGCCGCTCGTTGGAGATCTGAAGAAGCCAAGTTCAGGCCTGCCCTAGAGGAAGAACAAATGAACAAATTCTTCATCCGGGCACAAGACCCGCAGTATTATGAGAGGCTAATGGTGATTGAAAACCATAAATTCTCTGACATCATCAAGCTGGGTGAGAGAATTGGAGAAGGTATCAAGAGTGGAATGGTCACTAACTTTGAGGCCCTACAGGCCACCAACAAAGCCTTGCAGTCTGGTGGTATATCCAAGAAGAAAGATGCAGGAACGGTAATGGTTGCACAGGGACCCAAATCCCCGTTGGTATACAGAACTTCCCCACTCACCTATCAAGCACCCTTACCTACCTATCAGTCAGCACCTCCATCAACATATTAGCCATATCCACCGTCTACATATCATCCTACTTCCCCCAGATACTCCCAACCAGATCTTGTTTATCATACTTACAACTCTCATCCATCTCACTTCCAATCACCCCCTGCTCACCAAAATTTCCCAATACCTCGACCCAACTTTGATCGCATACCTCCTAAACAATACACTGCCATTGCTGAACCTATCGACCAGCTGTATGAAAGATTAAAAGTTGCTGGTTATGTCACTCATATCCCTGCTATAACCCCTGAAAATTCATCCCAATAGGTCAATCCAAACAAGATCTATGCATACCATTCCGGCATGAAGGGGCATACAATTGATGAATGTCGCTCATTGAAGGATAAGATCCAGTCTATGATCGATAACAAGGTCATCCAGGAAAAATAAGTTTCTCTCAATGTTTGCAACAATCCGCTTCCAGACCATAGGGGTGTCAACATGATAGAGATAGAAGAAGATTGAGACCCAGAGGGGTCGATCGGGTTAATCATAGAAGGTGATGACCCAAAGAAGCCAGCAGTCACTCTGAATCCCATCATAGTCCAGATTCAGCCATCCGGAGACGTCGAGGTAACTTCGTCACTCCCATTCAAATTTTAAACGGCACCACCAACAAACACACATTTGCCGTTCGACGTTGAAGTTATGCCGCCTGCTAAGGCACCCATTCCATTTGAAGTGAAAGCAGTTGCACCAATCATAGTGACAGTGTCAACCACGCCACCTTTCAACAACAAGGCTTTACCTTGGGATTACACGGCTCAAGCAAGAAGGAAAGGTAAAGTCAAGATAGAAGAAGTTGGTGCTGCACAAGGGATGACAAGGACCAGCAGGGTCTATACACCTGAACACTTGGCAGAGTCTAGCAAGAATGCTTCCAACAGGCCACCCATCATTGAGATAGGCCCAGATGATCTTTGGAGGAAGGTGCAGGCCAGGGAATACTCAGTCATCGATCAGCTGAACAAAACTCCAGCCTAGATATCCATTCTGTCATTGCTGCAAAATTCAGAGACACACAGGAATGCTTTGATGAAAGTGCTGAACGAAGCATATGTTCCAAATAACATAACTAGTGGAGAAATGGCCAATATGGTAGGTCAAGTACTGGAGAGTCACAATATCACTTTCCACGAGGACGAGATACCATCTGAAGGGCTAAATCATAACAAATCACTACACATCACTGTGCAATGTGAGGACTACTTCATCACCAGGATTCTGATCGACGGTGGATCCAGCCTCAACATATGTCCGTTGTGCAATGTAAAGGCTTTCAACGGTTCTCAGAGGTCTACCATCGGCAAAATCAGTCTTTGTCTGCAGATGGGACCTACATGGTTCGAAATTGAATTTTGGGTGATAGACATATCGGCATCCTATAATCTGTTTTTGGGACGCCCATAGATACATGCCACCGAGGTTGTAGCACCAACATTGCATCAGGTGGTAAAATTTGAATGGAACCACCAGGAAGTGATCATCTATGGAGACGGAAGCAATCTTATCTATGGTCGACAGACCATCCCGGTGATTGAAGGTAGAAGAAGGCTGGGTGAAGAAACCTACCACCACATTGAACGGGTCAATGCAGTGGATAAAGATAAATGGTGGGACAGTAAGATCGAGAGAATACTGAACTGGAGTGGATACGAGCCTGGCAGAGGACTCGGGAAAAATCTTCAGGGGATTTCCAAACCAATACAGTTGAAGCACCATGGCACCACTTTTGGGCTGGGATACAAATACACTTGGCAGGAGTACGAAGACTGTTCACCACCATTGCACAGTCCCTACTATCCATTAGAACAACCTATACCACATTTGGAGCAGACTTTCCGGCAAGGTGATATCATATGGGGGTCAGAAGAAGAAGAAACTCTAGCAGCTTTGAAAGATTTATTCCTGGAAAATAGTGGCATGGACTGTTGTGTTATTGTTGAGGAGGAGGAAGAGGAAGGCCCTACCATCCAAACTGTGAGCAAGGGATCGTTTCTCCAGAATTAGACTATCAGACCATCCAGGGCCCGACGAATCCCGAGGTAGCAAGGCTGAACAAGCATTGTTTATTTCATTTTGCTAATGATTTCCTTTTCCGATTTCCATTTTTTCATTTTCCAATAAAATCTCCAATGTTCCAAAACATTCGAAAATCATTTTTATGTTTCAACGAATCTGTATTCATTTACTATCATTTTCTCTCATTATTTTATCTTACAGCATTACTATTTCCTGTCTTGATGAACCAATGATTGTGACATGTAATGAGACAACACAATAAAAGGACAGTGATTCAGAGGAAGAAGATACCATACCCGATGAAATTATCAGAGAAGTTGAGGATTTTGAAAATAGACTTAAGTCCAATCTGGACGAAACTGAGATAGTCAACCTGGGAGATTCAGAAACTGTCAAGGAAACTCGCATCAGCATTCATCTATCGCCATCAGAGAAAGTGGAATACACATAATTCTTGAAAGAGTATGAAGACATATTTGCATGGTCGTACGATGACATGACTGGTCTAAGTACATCCATTGTGGCTCACAAGTTACCAACCAATCCAATGTGCCCGCCGGTAAAGCAGNATAAAGCAGAAGCTCGGGAAGTTCAAGCCTAATATGAGCCTGAAAATCAAGGAGGAAGTTACCAAGCAAATCAGCGCCAAGTTCCTCAGGGTATTTGAATATCCAACATGGTTATCCAACATCATGCCAGTGCCCAATAAAGACGGAAAAGTTAGGGTTTGTGTCGACTACAGGGATCTCAATCGGGCCAGTCCAAAGGATGATTTACCCCTTCAAAATATACACATCCTGAATGAAAATTGTGCAAAGCATGAACTTCAGTCGTTCGTGGATTATTTTGCTGGTTACCACCAGATTTGTATGGACGAGGGAGACGTTGAGAAAACAGCTTTCATTACGCTGTGAGGGGTCTACTGTTATAAGATGATGCCATTCGGCTTAAAGAATGCTGGGGCCACCTATATGAGAGCTATGACCACTATCTTCCATGATATGATACATAAAGAAATTGAGGTGTATGTGGATGACGTCATCATCAAGTCCAAGAGAGCCACTGACCATACAGCAGATTTGAGAAAATTCTTCGACAAGCTGCGAAAGTACAACTTGAAGTTAAACCCCGCAAAAGTGTGCGTTGGGAGTTCCTGCTGGGAAATTGATTAGGTTCATCGTCAGCCGCCAAGGAATAGAACAACATCCATCAAAGGTCAAAGCCATCCAAGAATTGCCACCGCCAAAGAACAAGAAATATGTGATGA